>PVIR01013639.1:17801-42027 GCA_004026965.1 Petromus typicus
GGTGTGGAGACCCACACCCAGCAGCAACCAGCACCACATACCACAGTGCCGGGCGTGGTGGCTCATGCCTGTAATCCCAGCACTCGGGAGGCAGAGGCAGGAGGATTGTGATGTGAGTTTGAGGCTGAGCTCGGGGCCAGCCTGAACCACAAAAGCGAGACCCTGTCTCAAAAAACCTAAAAAAAAAAAAAAAAAAAAAGAATAAAATAATAAATTACAACCTGGGGATGTAGTTCAGTAATAGCCAGCAGGCACAGCATGACCCCTAGGGCACGGGGGGTACCTCTGGCATTGGATCTGATACAAGAATGGAGCACTTGCCCCATACGAGCAAGTGCTGAGTTCAACTCTCAGCACTACCAGGGGGAAAAAATAATGAGTTAGTTAACATCAGAAAACCAAATAAACAGAGTTATCTACAAGCTAGGGATGATTTAAAGGATCTATAATGTGGTAAGCTCATTGCAATAATGTTAAGTTAAAATATACAGAAAATCAAGCCACATGTACAGAAAGGCTTTCATTGTTCTTTAAAAAAAGAAACTAAAAAAGTTAAAATAGAAGGAAATCAAGCAGTTGCTAATACTGACTCTAGGTGGGTGGCAGTGGCTTTATAATAACAGCTGCCACTTGCGCAGAACTTATGATGGGCCGGTTACTCTTCTCAGCATTTTACATATATTTCCATGTATCTACTCCTTATAGCTAGAAGGTTTTTCCCCTTGTACAGTGAGGAGTCTCAAGTGCAGAGAGGCAAAGTGACTCGCTTAAGGTCACACAACTAGTCATTTTCTTCTTTGTACTTGTCATGATCTTCTAATTTCTCTTACTTTTTTTTTTTTTTAAGGTTTTTTGAGACAGGGTCTCACTTTGTGGTTCAGGCTGGCCCTCAGCTCAGCCTCAAACTCACATCACAATCCTCCTGCCTCTGCCTCCCGAGTGCTGGGATTACAGGCGTGAGCCACCACACCCGGCACTGTGGTATGTGGTACTGGTTGCTGCTGGGTGTGGGTCTCCACACCCAGTATTGTTATGTGGTTACTGGGAAATCGAACCCAGGTCCTTGCGCTTTCAAGACAGGCGCCGGAACCACTGAGCTAACTCCCCAGCCCTCTACGAGTACTTTTGACTTCTCTAAACAGAACAAAAGTGCACTGGGATAAACTTTGAGCAGAAAAGCAGTGTTCCACAGGCTCTCGGGGTCTCCTTAGCCCAGCTGGATGCAGATTTACCTGGCTGCTTGTTTTGATTGTGACAATTCCAAGTGACAGGAATAGGTCCTGGTCTCTGTGGTCTTCTCTGGGTCCCCAGACAGACCCACGTTCGTCCTGTCTGCCCATGGCACACCACCCAGAGTCTGCTCATGTCCTACCCCTGCTCATTGAAGCTTTTGACTGCTGGCCCACTACCTAACCTAGTGGCCTTGCCCCTTGCATGGAAGACCACACTGCCAGCTCCTTTCCGGTCCACACTTCCACTGTTCAGCTCTGCAGTGGCAGAGGCTGGCAGCAGGCTAGCTTCACGGACTCAGGGATACAGTAGTGGGGGTGGCGATGGGGGTAGTGAACATATATCCTCTGGCATCTGTCTTTGCAATTTCCACAAAGACATAGTCAGCCCGCTGTATCCACAGGTTCCACATTCATGGATTCAACCAATTATGGGTTGAAAATCCTCAGGAAAAAATTGTATCTGTACTGAGCATAGTCTTACTTTTTTCCTCAAAATTGTTCCTTAAAAAGTATAGCCCACAACTATTTAGTAGCATTTATACTGTATTAGGTATTAGAAGTGATCTACATATGGTTTAAAGCGTGCAGGAGGATGTGCATAGGTGATATACTGACACTGGGCCATCTTCTATGAGTCCCCCATGGATCCCCAAGGGTGACTGAATAGATTCTCTCAGTTCTGAGAGGAGGCAGTGTATAGGGAGAGAGAGCCAAACTCCTGACATCGGCCCTGGGCCCTTCATTCTCCAGAGAGTCTACTGCTCTGCCTCTTCCCAGCCTAGTTCAATCTCCTACTGCTTGATGACTGCTGAAGCAGGTCACTAGCCTGCTATGTGGGTCTGAGCATCAGTCACGAGCTTCCCTGGGGTCACAGCTGGTTACACACAAAGCTCAAGTAGAAATGGGAATTCTTGGGGAGGGGACGCTGTTGTTTGGCCCTCTCTGCCCATGCCTTCCACATGCCAGGACGTGATCACTGCTCCAAACCCTGCTCCTAAGAATGTAAGGAGAGAGCTCTAGGGGGGAATGGAGAGGCTGCCTCCTGAATATGGAGAACAGGGGGAAGGCAGGGGAGTGCCATGAGATCTCCTGCAGACTGGACTACTTCAGGCACTTCTGCTTGTTAGCTCTTCAGGGAACAAGAAGAAAAAGGAAACCAGGCTTTGTGGTCCACATCTATAATCCTAGCACTTGGGAGGCTGAGTCATGAGGATGTGAGTTCAAGGCCAACCTGGCTATATAATAAGACCCTGTTTCAAAAAAAAACAAAACAAAACAAAAAGAAATGAGCTCGGGAAAAACATCAATAGGCTTGCGGTTTAATCTTGGCTTCTCATCTAAATGGCTGTGGGATTAAACAAGGCCTTTCCTTTGTCTGAGCCCCAGAATCTTCCTCTGAAAAAACAGCATGACCATGGCTCATCTCATGGGGCTCCTGAAAAGCAAGGGACAACTAACAGTAGATGGGAACTGCACTTTGCCTCGTAGAAAATTGGGGGCTACTGTGGAAGCTAAGACTAGCCAAGACTTTGGCTTTATCTGTGTGTCTCTCAGAGGTGCATGCTCTTAAATAACCTGCTGAGACCCTGATTTCATTTCCCATAAAAGTGTGTGTTGAGGTCAAGGATTGAAAAGAAATGTATTTCGTACAGGACATAAGTCAAATGCAGAGGAGTACAAGAGATCTATCTGTGCATTAGAGACCAAAGAATCCAGCCAAGGGCCTGGATACCATAGCAATGTCCACCACGCGTCTAGCTGAAGGCCTAGAGCCCATGGTAATGCCTCATGCAAGTCCACATGCAGGATCTGTACCGTGAAGGCCCAAAGGCCAGTGGTGGAAGCTAGAAAGCCTGCACCAGCAAGGAAGGGTTTGTGCCACCAGACAGAGAGACCCATGCTGGAGTCAGGAAGCAATACTCAAGGCAAAGATAAGAGCTCCCCTGAAGAGAACAGCAACCATCCCCAACCACAGCAAGGACCCAAGGTCCTCCTATGATTTCCGCTAAGTTCACATGAAAGCCAACCTCAGCAAGCTTCTCCAAGAAAACAATCAATATTCCCCTCCAGGTCTCTTTTGTGCCCTTGGCAACAATCTTCTTGTGCGTCTTCTACCAGCAGAACCACACTGACTGTTTAAATGGCTTTCCAAGTTGACTATTCATTAATTTACCATAGTGTACAACACACTGTGTGCCATACGCCGTTTCTGGAAGGTCTTTAGGTTCTCCTGTTTGCGGTACTGAGGACTGAACCCAGGGCCTTCACATTAAGCCACATACTCCATCCTTTTTCGTATTCCATTTTGAGACAGGGTCTCTCTGAGTTGCTAAATTGCCTAGGGTGTATTTGAACTTGTGATCCTTGTGCTTCAGTTTTCCAGAGAGCTGGGATTACAGGCATGTGCCACCAAGCCTGGCTGCAGCTTCCCTTCTTGGGATACCTGCAGGCTAAGAACCCAACTCTAAGTGAAGGTTGGACTCTTTCCCTAACTCATCTTGTGGGTGTTAGACAGGCTCTACTGATACACTTTCGCTGATAGGAAGGGAGCTCGCTCCCCGGCAAGCAACTGGTTCTATTTTTGTAAAACTCTGACTTTCCTTATGCTTATCTGAAATTTGCCACCCTGGAGCATTACTTGGAGACTTTCTTGCTTAAAGAACCTGAGAAATACCTGGGGTCAGGTGTGCTCAGGTTTTTGGTTTATCTAAGCATGATAGATGATAGGGTTTCCTCCAGTCAAAGCCAAGCCAGCTACTTTTCTCTAGCTGCTCCCAAGGGTGGATGCTAAATTTTCTGCCTCATAAAGTTGTCCTCTAAGTCACTCTGGAGCCAGCATGTGGCCTGGTCCTGGCAGCCAGCTGGTGTGCTTGGCTTCACCCTGAGGAAGAGAGCAGCTGGAGGTACTTGACAGCTCCTCTTTCTCTGGGCTGTAACATGCTCCAAATGCCCCCTATCCCCATCGCCACCCCTGCCTACTCCCCAGCATGGGACAATGTCCCTGTGTGAACTCAGGAGCCAGTGAGAACATGCTCCAAGTCAGGAATCCTAGCAGGAACTACCTCATGTAGGGTCATGGAGTGGTAAATGAAATAATGAATGTAAAAAGCCTGGACTGTACTCCCTCCTCTACTCCTGGACCCACAGGACTGTCCGTTTTCAGCAGGGCTGAGTTTGTGTGAAACAACTAGAACATGAGAGTCTATTACTTCCTAGGTATCATGGTTAGGGCATGTTACATTTTGAGAAGAGACTCAACAATTCAACTTGACTGCCCAGGTCCTCAAAGCTGGTAAAAGGAAAGGAGGAATTTGAATCCACTCTGGCTGCCTCTATCCCTTGCACACACATTCTCTTAGCTGCATACTCCTGCCTCCCAGTGTGGGGTGGGAGGATGGCACCTTTCCACAGAAAACCAGTTTCCCTTTAAGGTTCTTCACGAGCCACCATTTTGATTCTTTAAGGGAAAAAGGAGCAAAATGGTCACTAAGTTCTCCCAAGTACCCAAACCCTCATCAACTTGTACTGGGAAAACTTTCCTTCCCTACTGGTGTCTGCCTTCCTACATGTCGATGGAAAGGAGATGGGTTTGACTTTGAGACTTAGTATGAAATGACTGCATCCACGCTTTTTGAATAAACAAGAGTGCTCCTTCTGGCTTCTCCGGAAGAAACCAAATGGCAGGAGCATTCAGGTAGGCAAGGGAGGTAAGGAAAAATCTGTTCAGCTTAGATCAAGAGCAACAAAGGTGCTGTGTGTGGTGGCTCATGCTTGTAATCCCAGCACTCAGGAGGCAGAGGCAGGACTGCTATGAGTTTGAGGCTCGCATGGGCTACATATGAGCTTAGGGCCAATCTGAACTACAAAGCGAGACCCTGTCTTAAAAAGAGAGAGAGAGAGAGAGAGAGAGAGAGAAAAGATATTTAATGGCCTAGGCTGAGGGTAGGAATTGGGTGGAATATCAGAGAGGCCTGGCAAAGAGTGCTACATTGAGCTGAAGTTGCCTGAGGCTTCCAGGTCTCTAGGCTGTGAAGGAGATTGAGCTGCCTTCCAAGGTATAACCTAAGCCTCCCCAGCCTGCTCAGACTCTTGCTAGGATTCAGAAAAGACCTTCCTGTCCAGCCTAGGGCAAACCAGCCTGTAGGTTGTTTCTATGGCAGCTGGGGCTGAGAGGTGGAGCAGGCGGAAGTGGTTGGGGACAGTTTCTGAAGGAAGGTACTTTCTGAGTCTTTTGGTGTCTAACCTGAGGAAATTGTTGGTAGTCCTTGGCTGACAACTGAGGCTAAGGGCTTCTTCAGCCCACCCAGGGCCAGTCTCTAGTGTCAGTGTGGTGTGTGTGTGTGTGTGTGTGTACAGAACCCTGGGGGCCATGTGTGTATATAGAGAAATGTGTATGTATACACTTATGTGGATACACAGAGACCCAGCAAAAGGGGGCAGGGTGTATGTCTTTGTATATGTTTCTTAAACAGTAGGGAGAGGAGGAAAAAAAAAGACAAAAAGCCCTAAATGACTCTGGCTTTTGGAGGAGCCAGCCCGGTGTGGTGGGTGTAGGGAGCAGGCCAACCAGGGGCTTGATTGGAACCAGACTCAGCAAGGAGGGGCTGTAAATGTTTCTTTGCTGCCTGTCCTGAGAAATTTATGTCACACCCACTCCATCATCCTGGCGGGGGCAGCTTCTCCCAGCTGCCTGTGGTTTTGGGCTTTCTAGCACAAGCAGTGAGCACGATGGGGTCCCCTGAGCCTCTCCCAGTCCCAGGCATGAATAGATACTGTCCTGCACTAGCCTGAGACAGACAAGGATGCTGCATGCAAAGGTGGGTGATGAGGAGAAAGAGAGAACTTGCCCCCAAATAGTCAGCCTCCTTTCTAGGGAGCCTCATTGCAGTGGTGGGGTTGGGGGCACTGGGGACATGCGCAGAGAAGGGTAACAGGAGAGGGACTGTGCCCGTACAGCATCTCCTCCCTGCCCTTCCTACTTCTAATGGGTAAGGGGCAAGTAGAGGCAACAGGCACTCCAGAAAATGTCAAGATGACCCCAAATGTATGTTCCCAAGGCCATGTGGGAGTCTACGGCAAGACCAGTTCTCAAGTCTAGTCTCTGCCCACCTGCCTGGCCAAGGCTTTTGTCTCAATCTAGGTGTTGGCTCTGTCCCTGAAAATCCTGGTTTCTTTCATTCTTAAGAGAAAGATAAGGTTCCCAGGCATGGATTACAGGGCTCCTGCCTACCTCCATCCATGTTTTATACGAGGCTCCCAAGCTCCCTCTTACCGCTGGGCCTTTGCACATGCTGTGCCCTCTGTCTCTGATGCTTTTTGTTCCTTTTTTGTTATTTCATGCCCACTTCGCAGAACCAGCTCAAATATCTCTTCCTCAGAGTAAATTTCCTGTATCTTCTTGGCTATGATTTGTTTCCCAACTTTTCACTCTTCGGCTCTGTAAACCTCTCCTCCATGGCACATCTCACTGATGCAATTTTCCTTTGAGTTATTTTGTAACTAACAGCACCTTATATGCCTATCCTAGCAGCTGTGGACAGGGACCACGGCTGCTTCCCCTCACCGATCCTGCTCTGGTGCTCAGAGCTGCCTGACAAGTAACCATACCAGTAACAAGGACATGAGGAGCTACTATCACAAGTTGGCCATGTTCTTAGAATGTCAGATCTAATCTTTACAGAGTCTGTAAGGAATTGACAATCATTACCCCCACTATACAGATGAGGAAACTGAGACTGAGAAGAATCAAAAACCTATACTGAGGTTACACGATAAGTGGTGAGGCTGGGGTCTGAAACCCTCCTCCACGCGCCTATGTGTTTGACTTCTATCAATAGAAGCATTTTATAATAAGTAATTGTTGACTATGTGTTCTCGTCTGAGCCTCCTCTCTTCAGCCCTTGGAGTGTACCAGTCACTGAGTACCTCTCTGGATCTTGGGATGGCTACTGCCTTGAATGGTCACCCCTGAGTCCCCTCTCTGGCCTCTCTCATAGGCACTGCTTGTCTTTGCTGTCTCCTTGGATGAGATGAAAAGTTTCATGGGCTGAGAAATGGCCCTGGGTTTAGAAAGTCACTTGCTCTGGTCATTACATCTCAGCTACAGTCTGCCAACCTGCTCTTCACCTACTCAGGCTTAACTACTTCCCAGCTGTATGCCAAGTGACCACAGTACTACACAATAGGGTTAGGAGGATTCAGTGAGTTTGCCTGTAGGCCCCACAAAGCCCAAGAGCAAAGCTAGTTATCAGTTCTGTTACTATTAGTAACAATGTAATCTGAAGTTCTGCATCACTTACTGCTCCAGAGCCCCCCAGAAACAGAAACATCCTATTAATAGTAGATGCTCAGTGTGCCCCTTTCCTGACTCTGGCCTGGTTGTCTGTTCTCTCACTCCTGCCACACCCAAAGGCTGCACCCCTTCGGTCTGCTTAGGAATTCTGGGCTCCGTGTGGAGGAGGGGCGGAACCCACCCCCTTCCCCTCCCCATCAGGCCCCCAACCAGCCTTGTATCTCTGCCAGGACAAGGGCAGGGAATAGGCCGCCTCCACCACCACCCCCAGCGCCCGAGAGCCCTGTCCCCCCTCCTGCCATGGCATCTTACACAGAGCTGAGTCTATGGCTCTTGGTGGGGGGTGGCTGTGGGCTGGGGAGAACGAAGAAAGCTATGTCTTGCTTTTGCAGTGGCTTCTCAGGGGCCAATGAATACACAAAGCAGCAGGGGGTGGGGGGAGCCATCGTGTTTTCATTTTGCTCTGTTTGTTTTCTGTTTAGATCAACTGCTCAGTTCTGGTTTGGGCCTCTGAGGGATGATGGGGTTTGGCAGGTAAGGATTTCTGGGCCACCCATCTCTGCCTTCTGCAGGGCTGTGGGCTTGGCTCCTGCCAGCGTCGGCAGGAACAGGAAGGCAGCCTACTCCACTTGCTCGAGGGCCCCTTTCCTTTTCTCACTTTCTTCTCTTTTTCTTTCTTTTCCTCTATCTCTATTTCCTTCCCTTAGTATCATTCAGTCTTCCTCTCCTTTCTGTTTGTCCTTATGCTTTTCTGCCTCCCAGTACTTCTTTCATGTAGTGATAATCTTGCCATCTTTCCCCATTTTCTGCTGATTTCTCCTTTTGTCTTAATCAAAAAGAGAAAAGGAAATCAAGCCTTGGGCATCAAGAGGCCTGAGTTCTGGTCCAGCCTGTCATTAACTCTCTGACTAAACTGCAACAAGTCCCTTCCCATCTCTGGGCTTCAGTTTCACCACCTGCACACGGAAGCCTCCAAACTAGGACATTTTGTGAGTACATATTCACTCCTTGCAAGAAATAAGCTGGAGGAAACTGGAAAGAAACTGCCTTTCTCTGCAAGGAGCGGAGTCCAACATGCAGCCTAGAGGAAGGAGAGCAGGAGGTGAGAGGGAGAAAGTGAAGGATTATGGGAAAGTATGGTATCCAAAACCAGTCCAGGGAACCTAGGGGAAGGAGCTGAAGCTTGGAGTCTGGGAAGGCAGAGGGCCTGATACAGCAATGAAAGACCTTCAGATTACAGAGCAGAACAGTTGGTCTTGGCGAAGGCAGTTGATCTGCTTTCCATGCATCCACAGACTGCACCACAGGCCAAATGCCCTCCATCCTCACCCTCACTTCTCACCTCATTGTGGCATTTGCTCACTACCCTCTGGTGACTTAGGGGTATGAGTCAGGGCTGAGGAGTCTCGACATCTCTGCACTGCCTTCTCACCTGGTCCCCTGGCACCTCAGATTTCCTGCAGACCACACCAAGCTCATTCTCTGCTTCCACCCCTACCTCCTCTTTCTCTACCTTTCTTTCTTCAGTGGATGGCACAGCAATCCTCCCGAGAGCTGAGGCCCAGGCTCTGGGGTCCCTGTGCCTCCTCAAATCCAACCCAGCTCTGAGTCATGGGCTCTGCTCCTACCTCTCCCACCTTAGGCCTCTCTTGTTCACTCCCATAAACACTACCCTGGCCCCAGTCCCTGCCACTGCCATTTCTTGCCTGAGCTTCTATTCTGCCCTCCACCATCTCCAATTCTGCTTCTACAGAGTTACCAGGGCAACCACAATTTGGGGACTTAGGGATAATTTCAGGGTGTTTGCGATTACATGTAAAACAGCCTAAACATTTCTATAGATGTTCTTTGGAATGGAATTGTTGGGTCTTGGATAAACATACAGAGTTGTGCCTTGGAATCCATAGGGGATTGGCTCCAGGACCCTGCTGATACCCAAGTATGCAGACGTTCAAGTCTCTAATATAAAATGGTACGCTATTTGCCTATAACCTACACACAGCCTCCTGAACACTTTAAATCATCTCTAGGTTACTAACAATACCTGCTACAATGTAAATGCTATCTAATATTTTTTATCTGTGTTGTTTAGGGAGTAATGACAAGAAAAAAGTCTGTACATGTTCGGAAGAGAAGCAATTTTTTTTCCCCAAATATTTTCAATTTCCAGCTGGTTAAATCTACAGATGCAGGACCTGCGGGTGTGGGGGCTGACTAGTATACTCAGCCTTAGCCTCATAGTGTTACACACAGTCACACCCGTGTACACACCTGTCAGCAGCTCCCCATCTTTACCAAGCCTTGGCTATTTCTATTTGCTTCATTTTACTCATTGTATGGGATTTATAGTGGCATTTCACTGTGGTTTTAATTTGTGTTTTATTTTTTATTGATTAAGTAGAGCACCTTTTCATCTGTGTATTGGCTATCTTGATATCTGATATTTTGTGCGTTGTCTGGGAAAGTCCTTTGAACACTTTTCTACTGGGTTACCTAATATATTCTGAATTATCAATCTTTTGTCAGATGTCTATTGCAAATATTCTCATCCACCCTGTTGGTTTTCTTTTCACTATGTGAACACAGCCTTTTGATGAACAGAAATCGTTTATTGTCATATAGTCAGATTATCAAATTTTTCCTTCATGGCTAGCATTTTCCCATTTTATTTAAATCTTTTTCTATTCCAAAATGCAATGCTGTTCTCCTACATTTTTCTGTTTTCATTATTCTTATTATTTTTAACTGACACAATTATTGTATAAATTTAAGGAATATGATGTCCAATTTTTTTACATGTTATATACATACTGTAGTACTCAAATCAGTGTAATCAGCCTACCCACCATCTTCAATAGTTAGCCTTCTTTGTGGTGAAACATTCAAAATCTTTTCTTCTAGATATTTTGACATATACAATACATCATTATCAACTATCGTCACTGCCTTGTGCCACACAACAACAGCACTTCTCCCGACTGCAACTTTGTACCCACTGACCCATCTCTCTCCACTCCTCACACATTCTTCTGAAAGTACTTTTTGTGTTGCCTTTGACAAATGCACTTGAACTGATTTTTCTGTGTGATATAAGGCAAGGATCAAAATAAAGATCTTTTCCACCTGGCTGTCTGACAGATACAGTACCATTTCAAAAACCAAAAAACTAAATATGGTGCCTACCTCATAATGCCAGCTACTCTGGAGGCTGAGGCACGAGCATCACAAGTTCAAAGCCAGTCTGGACAGCCTACTGAGATCATGTCTCAAAATAAAATGGCCTGAGAATGTATCTCAGTGGTAGAGCTCTCCTGGGTTCGATTCTTAACAGGAGGGGGAGAAAAGTGAGAGGTGGAGAGAGAATGGAAAAGGAAAGGCTCGCTGATGTACTGCAGTGCCATTCCCTGGTCGGTCGGTGGTAGTTAGATGGTTGCATAGGTGTGGTTCTGACTTTAGATGAATCTAGGTCCTCAGGCATGCTTGACAAGTGCTCTACCTCCAAGCCATAGCCCTAGCCTTCCTGGTCTTTTGTCAGTTTCTATATTCTAGTACCAGTGTGTGGGAAAGTGGGACAGCTCAGTGTTACAGACAAGTGTTATAGCCTCTGAAGGTCTCTGGCAGTGAAGAAGTCAAGTGGGACTCGGAGAGATGACGGATTCTTTATTACTCTTGTGGACTCACGAGTTCCTTCCCTGAAGTCCCAGCCTAGAATAGCAAAGCAAGCAGCCTTATATAGAGACATTTGGGGTGGGGGGATGACCTCACCCACCAGGTGAGCATGCTCACTGAGCTGGATGTTAACAGAACATGATTGAAACCTTTGGTGCAGACATCCTGCAACAAAATAATTACCTTGCTTGGATAGAACCTTTTTGATATATTAGGCAGGGACACGTGCAGTACAAACAGTTACATTGTTTGAACAGAATAACCTATGGCAAAAACATGGTGGGGCGGGCTTGGCAACAGACAAACGCCTGCTCTGCTAGGTATTATTTCCTTGTCACCAGTGCCACAGGGTCTTAAATACTGTAGTTTTCTATGTGGCCATAGCCGGTGCTAAAAGTCATCTGGGGATCTGTTCTTTTCCTTTAAGATTACCTGGACAGGTCTTAACCTTTTGCATTCCCATCGGAATTTTAGGGCCATTTCATCAGTTTCATCAGCCCTCAAAATAAGTAAAATAAAAACATTTGTTGGGGTTTCTGGGTGACACACATTGACTCTATGAAATAATTAGAAAAGAATTGATATCTTTATAATATATACTTTTCTGAATGAAACATGAATACAGTTTATCTCTTAAAGTCTATATAAATTTTTCTTCACAATGTATTGTGGTTTCTGGTATAGAAATTTTCCCTATCCTTCATTAAATTTATTCCTAAACATTTAGTATTTATGCTATTGCAAATACCAGGGCTTTAAAAACCTCTTTTTTTTCCTGGTGTACAGAAATACAACTGATTTTTGCATATTGACCTATCCAGTGATCTTGCTAGATTCACTTATCAATTCCAATAGTTGTAGAATCTTTTGGATTTTCTAAGTGCACTGTGATGTTAAATGCAGATAATGACAAGTGTACTTCCTCTTTTCAAATCTTTTATTCCCTTAGCATACTGACTAGACTAGGACCTCCAGGTCAGTGTTGAGTAGAAACAGCAAGAGTAGGCCCCCATTCTTACTGTGTGAAAGTGTTTACAATTTCACCATTAAGAATGTTTGTGGAAGGTTTTCTGTAGGTGCTCTTTATCAGATTAAAGAAGTTTTCTCTTTCTACTATAGCAGGCCTTTATTAAAATCATGAATAGGTGTTGAATTCTGTGACATGGTTTTTAATGCATTTATCATAGCTTTTCTCTTTTTATTTCCTGTTAGCTGAATTACAATGGTTGGCTTTTGTTATTGCTTTTATTGTTGTCTCCCATCCCCCACCTCTGACCCTGGAAATTGAATTTAGGGCCTTCACACTGAGATATATCCTTAGTGACAGAATCCAGCTGAGTAGCTAAACTGCCCAGGCTAGCCTTAAATCAGTGATCCTCCTGCCTCAGCCTCCTCGGATGCTGGAATTACAGACATGTGCCACCATGCCTGGCCAATGTTTGGATTTTGATTGTTTAACTAGCTTTGAATTTTCTGGATGAAAAGTCACTTGAGTATGATGAATTATTCTTTCAGTATATTGATGGATTTTATTTGCTAAAATTTTGAGTTGCACCTTTTACTTTGTGATCATTGGAGATTCAAATGCAGTTAGTTTTAAGAAACAATGCAAAGAGAACCACAGTAATAGAAATGCATGAGTGTTCCAGCTTTTCTGCATTTGGTATTGTCACTTTTTTAAAAAAAATAGCCATTGGATAGCTATGCAGTGATATCACATTGTGGTTGTAATTTGCATTAATTTGCATTGATAATGTTGACTAACTTTTCATGTGCTTATTTGCCATCTGTATATCCTCTTTGGTGAAATGTCTCTTCATGTCTTTTGCCCATTTTCTAATTGGATTGTTTGTTTTGTTTTACTGTTGAGTCTTAAGAGTTCTTTATATATTCTAGATACGAGCTCTATGGCACATACGCGGTAGGCAAATATTTTCCTGGTCTGTGGTTTGTCTTTTCATCCAATTTTCATTGCAGAGCCTAAGTATTTAACTTGACGAAGCCCAATTTATCTATTTTTTTCTTTCATGGATGATGCTTTTCATGTCATGTCTAAAAATTTTATAACTAATGTCTAGGTCCTGAATATTTTCTTCCATGTTATTTTAAACAGTTCATAGTTTTATGCTTTCTATTTAAATCTATGATTCACTTTCAGTTAATTTTATGTGAAGTCAGTCTAAATTGAGATTCATGTTTTTATTGATGAATGTCCAATTGCTTCGCATTCGTTTCTTGAAAAGTCCATCTTTCCTCCACTACGACGATTCTACACATTTGTCAAAAATCAGTTTGGTAGACATTATTTGTGTGAGTCTGTTTCTGGGTTCCCTGTTTTATTCCACGGATCTCTCTGTCTCTTTCTTCCAGTACCACACATTCTTAATTACAGTAACTATGCAATAAGTCACAAAATCAAGTTGAGTGATTCCTCCCACTGTGTTCTTCTTTTTCAAAGTTGTCTTAACTATTCTAACTTGTCTTTTCATATAAATTTTAAAATAATCTTGTCTATATCGACAAAAAAGCTTTTGGAAATTTTGGAACTAATAGTGTTAAACCTGGATATAAATTTGAGAGAACTGACATTTATTATGTTGAGTCTTCCAATCCATGGAACCCATATGCCTCTCTGTTTATGTAGATCTTTGATTTCTTCATCAGCATTTTGTGATCTTCAGCATAGCAGTCCTGCGTATGACTGGTACATTGACATCTAATTTCATTTTGTTTGGGGAGAGATTCTAAACGGCATTGCATTTTTAAAAAAATTTTGATGATCACATCTTCACTTCTAGAAATGTAATTGATTTTTGTATATTCATCCTATGTGACCTCATTAAATTTACTGATTGGTTTTAGGAGATATTTTTGTGGATTCCTTAAGATTTTCTCTGTACAGTCATGCCTTTTGAAAATAGGAGCCAATTTACTTTTCCTCTCCAATGTGCATGCCTTTTCTTTCCTTTATGTGTTTTACTTTGCTTACTATATTGATGAGATTTTCTGGGATGATTTTTGAAGCAGAATGATGAGACCAGATGTCATTCCCTTCTCACCAATCTAAGGTTAAAAGCATCCAGTCTTTCACCATCAAGTAGAAGTATAATGTCAGCTGTAAGATTTTGTATATTTTTAAAAATCAAATTGAAGTAGTTCACTCTTCTAGTTTTTTGAATGTTTTTAATGTGAAAAAATGTTGGCATAAATTTTGCGCACCAATTGATGAATTCATGTGATTTTTCTTTCTGAGCCTGTTAATATAGAGCATCGCACTGACTGAGGGCTAGGAAGATGACTCTGAGGCAGGGAGGGAGCTGGCTGGAGGCCCTGGCACACCTTCTAATGGCTGCCAGAGGTGGAGAGATAGGGCTGCCTGTATACCCTCCTCTACCTTGGCAAGGAACACTTGCCCCAAAGCCTCACCTCCACCTACCCCAGTATATGACTCTGAGGAGTAGAAGAGCTAGCTGGACTGAGAATCAGAGCTAGCACTCAGTGTCCCCACCTAGTTGAGTCTAGGAGAGGGATAACATAGGCCTGGAAAGAGCAAGGAAGACACTCAAGGTCACAAAACAAGGATTTCCATTCCACCGAGCAGGAAGCTACAGCTCAGATACATTGCAAGCAGAATTAAGATCACAGCCCAGACCTCTTAAATGCTATCTTTTATAGAACCAGTGTGTCAGTGCCAGAAGAGATCTTGGTACAGAGGATGCCTGAATCTCATTCCATTTTGTACCTGAGTAACAGCACAGCCCAGAAAGGAAAGGGATCCACCCAAGGTCCAAAAAGAGCTAGGGGTCCAGACACGGTGACACATACTTGTAATCCCAGCTATTTGAAAGGCTGAACCAGGTTGATTCCAAGTTTGAGGCCAGCCTGAGCAATTGAGCAAGACTTGGTCTTAAAATAAAAAATAAAAAGGCCTGGGGATGTAGCTTGAGGGTGAAGTTGCGAGCCCAGAGGCTGCATGTGGTGGTGGCGGGGTGTCCAGCACAGTAGTGGGCTGCTTTTTACTCCTCAGTCAGAACTTTTGTCTTCCCACTTCTTTGTGACTCTGATGAGCCTCTCTTGCCCACCTCACTGTACAGGGGGAGGGGGCCCTGAAGAGAGTCGGGGTCCTGAGTTCTAGGCTGGATGTCCTCTCTGTGACCTCTGATTTTCTTCCTAGAGAGCTACCTGTGCATAGTGCACAGCAAAGCCAGTAAGACCCATTGAGTTTGAGTACTGACTTAGCTAGAGAGGCGGGGAGAGCCCAATGCCAGGCACTATCTCAGAGCCACTAAGTGAGAATGTCTGCAGGAGGACCCAGGCTTGGGTGGGGCGGGAGGGGGTTGCCAGTCCCCAGAGGACTCCAGTGAACAAATGGGGCTGGGGAGGGCTCTTGGGGCTCTTCCACCTGAGTCTGCTGAAATCCTGGGACATGCTGGGTGTGTCTGGGATCAGACCAGGAGAGAGAGCCCCCTGCTCCCCTCCTAGTTTTTGCACTAAGCATACCAGGCGGAATGTAGGCCATTTTCCCAGGATTAGAAAACTGCTCTGGGGTTTCTGGCATTGTGTGAATTCCTTCTGGGACACAGCTCCTGTGGTAGGAGGCTGCCTGTCTGCACCCCGTGCCTGTCTCCCTGACACTCCCCAAACCCACTCTTGTCTGGCAGATTCCCATAAAGCAGGGAAGCAATGCCAGCTCTGGGACTGGGGCAGACTCTGGACACAGTCTCTGCCTCACCCTGGCTCGCTCTGTGAACCGTTTCACCTCTTGAAGGCTTTGTTTTCTCACTGGGAGATGGATAGTAATGGTACTTTGCTTGTAGCACTGCTGCGAAGATTGACTGAGCTAATGTATATTTTGGGCCTAACAGTGTTAAACACAAGGAATTACTAAGGGAATGGGTGAGTATTCCCTCATTCTGACACCCCTGCCAGCCCCTGGCTCAGCCTGGCACCTACCTCCTTCTGGAGAATCTCTGGGAAACTGACTTGCTACCATTGCAAACACTCATTGCTGTGACCCAGGTTCCATTCTGAGCCAGAGCTATGTGCATCTTCTTATGTGTCTGAGGTTTCCTCATTCAGTGAACGTGGCTACTTCAACCTGCTCAAGCCACCTTCCTCCCACCGAGCCTGTGAGGAGAAGATTATTATCTCTGCCCTGCGGGTGATGATGCTAGCTCTTGAGGGTCTTCAGTCAATTGCCTGAAGTTACTTGATTACGAATGGCAGTTCTGGGATTTGAACCCAGAGCTGTCTGGCTCCAGCATCTGAGATCAGAGGTAAGCCTCTGTCCACTCAGCGGGGTTTGCATTAATGCCCACTTGCCTTGGCATGAATGCAAATGCCCATCAAAGTGCTTATGGGACAAAGGAGGCATGCACACAGCAGGGATGAGGCAGTAGACTATGACACATGTAGTACATGGTGGGCTGGCAAGTTTAGAGCAGGATTTCTACAGCAGCCGGTACAGGAGGGGGCAAAGGGACATTTGCTGAGGAGGATGTTCACAGAAATGATGAATGAGACTCCCACCTCCTGAGCAAACTGTCAGCTTGTCACACACACACACACACACACACACACACACACACACACACACAGAGAGAGAGAGAGAGAGAGAGAGAGAGAGAGATCAGCAATCATAACCCCTTGTATGGATCTTTCCAACACATAAAAAACTTTCTCCACCCATCTCAAATCCCCCAGTGATGCTGTCTCCCACCAAATACCTATGGAGCACCTACCATGTTGGAGGTGTGTGAGGTCCATCAGTGAAGGGGGCTGAAGAAGAGCTTGCCCCATGCAGCCCTTAGTATTGAACGAGGAGGCAGAGAATAGACACAATAAATAAAACGTACAGTGGGTGGCTGGCAATGGTTGGAGGCTAGGGCAGGATAATTACAGGAAGAAAGAAGAATGGGGCATCAGGGGAACTTACAAGACTGTGGTCACACAGAGAAGGTGATACTTAATAAACCTGTGAAGGAAAGATGGAAACAAACCCTGCAGACATCTGGGGGAAAGCATTGCTGGCTGAGAAGTCTGTGTGAGAACGCTGTGCTGCCTTCATGCTGGACAATGACTGAGAGACATCCAGAATGCTAGTGTAGCTGGTGAGGAGAGAGCAAAGAGGAGAGAAACAAGATGCCAAGGCAGGAAGGAGAAGATCTTGAAGGAGCTTTTCTTCTCGGTTCGAGAGATGGAACCCAGGGCCATATCTGTGTTAGGCAAGTGCTCTACTGCTGAGCTACACCACAGCCTCCTTGGAGGATCTTTTGCCTGTGGCTTTATCTGAGAGTCTGGGAGCATGGGAAGGATCTGAGTGGAGCCGAACAAGACCCCCTCAGGCCTGGAGTCAGTCTTCTGGAAGGAAGAAGAAGCTGTGGAAACTAGGGTAAGAGGGAGCTTCGGAGCAGACTGTGAGGTGGTGAGCATGGGCTGGTTAGGCACGGGCTCTGAAGACAGAGATAGGAGGCTTGCTGACAGAACAAAGGTGGGTGCTGAAGAAAAGGAGTCAAGGAATAGCCCAGATAGTATGAAGTCCACAGTCTACTGCTGTCACCACCCTGGCCTAACAAGTGTCCCACTCCCACCCTATGCCTGGACTTCAGCAAATGGTTTCTTTATAGGGACTCTCATCCCCGCCCCCTCTATTCTATTATCCACCCAGCAATCTGAAGGAGCCTTTTAAAACATAAATCAGGTTATGTCACTTTCCCACTTAAAACCCTCTGTTGGCCTCCCAGGACACACAGAGGAAAGGTCAGGCCTGTGTGGGCAGACTCCTCTCTGCCACTCCCGTGATTTCTCCGGCCTCTACGTGCCCCCTGCTCTGCTGTCCTGGGGACTCACTGAGCAAATTCCTACCTCAGGACCTTTGAATTTACTGTTTTCCCTGCTTAGTGTTCTTTCTGTAATCTGTGTGGTTAGCTGCTTTTCATGCTTCACTGCCTTAAAAGGATCATTCCCTACACAGCACCCGGTCTAAATTAGATTCATCATTCTGGGTTTTCTGTCTTGCTTTTGTTTTATTCCATTAATAACACATTCCGTGAACTCTGTGTTGATTTCTGTGATTTTTGCCTCTTCACTCAGCTCCCTGAGGGTGAAGGCAGGGACCACACAGGCTCGGCCACCCCTGCATCACAATGCCTCATGCCAAAACAGGCACGCAGTGTGCTAAGGGATTTATAGACCTGTGCTCATTTAGTATCTGCTGGAAGCCTGAAAATAGGTGTTGCTCTCCCCATTTTCTAGGTGAAGAAACTGAGGCATGAGAGTTAATGAGGCTTGGAAATGGTAGAGCCAAGACTGGAGCTGACATCTCTCTGACATTACTATCTTTATAATCACAGGGATGGGAGAGGAAAGGAGAGTATTTTGGAAATACTGTAAATGAATAAAAGATTCAATGTGTTTCAAAGTTGGGTTAAAATAAGATGTGGTGGCACACACCTATGATCTCCACACTCTAGAGGCTGAGGCAGGAAGAACACGAGTGTGAGCCCAGCCTGGGCAACTTCATGACTTAGTGAGACTGTTACGGCACATATTTAGCTGCTTCTCCAAAGTGTCCTGAGCTCATAGGTGGGGCTTTGGGCAGGGGCTGGGTCATGAGTGCCTGAGACTGGACTAGTCCACCAACCAATTTAGCGGTTCTGGGTGTGGGAAATGGATTTACTGAAGAGGGAAGCCCTACTCTGGATGTGTGTCACATCAACCAATGAGCTTGTGGCCTTCATATAATGGAAAGAGAGAGAGGACAGAAGTGTCACTTCCTTCTGCCCTGCCATGGACTGTTTCTGCTCTTCCATGCCCCTCTGTCATGCCACCTGGCCTTGGAGACACCTGACTTTGGATTGAAACCCCTACAAATTGTGAGCTAAAAATGAAGCTTTCTCCTTTAACATGTAGGTATTGAGTATTTTGTCCCATCAATGAGAAAGTAACTAAGACTGAGACTGTCTTAAGAAAAATTTTAAAAAGAGCTATTAATATAGTTAATAGTGAAGGCTTTAGGTTCAATTCCCAGTATCTCTCTCTCTCTGTCTCTCTCTCTCTCTCTCTCATACACACACACACACACACACACACACACACACACACACACACACACACATTAGGCTTAAATTCAGGTACATTAGACATAAAATCTATATCCAACCTCCAATTCTTAGGCCAGCATAATGGGGCAGCCCACAATATATTTGATAGGACACTGTGGAAGGAACTTAAGTTTTGTATCTTAGTTAGTTCTCTTGTTTCTGAGACAAAATAGTCACCACCCCAGGTTAAAGGAGTAAAGGTTTATTTCAGGTCACAGTTTGTAGTGGTTTCAGTCCATATTTGGGTGGCTCTGAGGCAGGGTGATATGGCAGAAGGATATGGCAGAGGAGAAACAGTCCATGACATGGCAGGCAGGAGGCAGCAAGCAACATAGAAGCCTTCTTTTCCCTTTTATCCCATCTATACTACCAGCCTTTTGGGTGGTGCCACCCATACCCTGGATGGGTCTTCCCATTATTCACACCCAGAACTATGCTAAAACAATCACTAGATTAATTTAATAACACTCTTAATCCCAGTATCACACACCCTAGATTCAGCCAGCTACAAAAATCTCCACATATGAGTGCATGAGGCTTTGGGGGGACATGTAGATACAAGCTAAAACACTTTGGAACCAGCCAAGCCAGTTCTAACCCCTGTTTTATTGATATTATGGGACCTCATGCATCTTACCTCCCATCTCTGAATCATTCTTTTTCTAGAAAATGGGAAGGATAGTCTCTCTGAATTTTATGGTTGTGGTGGGAAGTACAACTTTAGCCAGACCTCCAAGTCTGCTTCTTCTTCCAGTATTTTCAATTTAATGACATTCCATAATTCATCTCATTATATCCTACTGTAGTTTATTACACTCATTCAGCATGTGTGTCTGAGTATCCATCTACACTTCAGTTCATGTATCCATTCATCCCTTCACCTATCTATCCACTCATCCATACATACATACATTCATTTGTACATACATATATTCACCTATCCCCTCTCCATCCATCCACACATCCATCTATTACCCATCCATTTATCCAATCCACTCATAGGCCATGAGCTCCAGAGGAGTGTAGAAAACTATCTTAGTCTTATGTTTCTATAACAGAATAACCAAGAGTAGGTAATTTATAAGGAAAAAAGGTTTATTTATTTATGATTTTGGCGGCACAAAAGTTCATGATTAGGCAGCCACATCAGGAAAGGGCCATAGGCTACTCTGTGAATTTTGCAAAAAGTACAAGGGCCAATAGGCATGTGAAGAAGAGAGGGGATGAAAGGGACCAGATGCGTTATAATAATCTTATCTTCATAGAACTAATCCACTCCTATGAGAACTAATGCAGTCTCACAAGAAAGACATTAATCCCTCTTAAAGTCCTACCTCCCAACACCATTATACTGACAACCAAATTTCAAAGTGAGTTTTTGCAGGGACAAGCCACATCCAAACTATACTAACAAAGCTTGTAGTCTAGTTATGCAAAGAATAGTTGAAGGCCCTATCTTTCCTGTAATAACACAGGTAGTGATAAGCTAGTGCTGCCTATTGAGTGAAGGAGAGCTACTTGGCCTCAAGGCTGTAGCAGGTGCCATTTGAAGGCTGAAATTCTGTTGGCTGCCCTTTTATCCTCAATGCCCAGCAGACAGTAACTTGCTATGAGCACCACCTTGAATACGTAGGCCACACAGCACACAACAGGATGTGACAAGCTCAGATTTGCCTTCTGGAATGACCTTTCTGTTTTCTGAGTCTGTCAGTTAGAAGGGACAGAACTGTAAACAGAAGCCAAGAAGGAGGTTGCTACACCAGCAGTAGTAAGAAATGATAGATGACTGACTTGGGGTGACAGCCAGAGAACTAGAGACAGACAGAAGTATTTTTGAAATATTTCACAGGTAGATTTGTTTCACTGTGGAAAGTCAATGGATGCAGGAGTGAGGGGAAGAAAAGTAAAAGGTGCATGGGACAGAGGGGAGCTGGCTGGGAGCCTCTAACAGCTGTGCTATAGGGGCTTAGACTAGGGACAGGAAGTGAGCACAAAATGGGTTTGGGTGTCCCACACATGCTTGCTTGGCATTCATATCAAGCACCAGCAAATATTTTTCTTTCCTCAGAGCTTTAGCCCCTCAGCTTTGTCCTACTTGCTAATGGTACACTGACCACTGCAGTTGATACGCCTTCCTTTGCTTGTGGAAGGAACCCAAGGCATTCGCACTGAGCTACATACATCCCCAGCCCCCCACCCAGTTTTTATTTTGGGACAAATTCTTACTAAGTTGTCCAGGCTGAATTCAAACTTAAGATCCTTTTGCCTCAGCCTGTCAGAGTGCTGGCATTATAGGTATACGGTAGGTGGCCAACCAGTACAGCTATGTTGGAGAGCACATGGGCAGCTACCATCATCATCTCAGACACCCAGACCTTCTGCCAGGGCAGGTTCACATCTTGGTGTCTGCCCTGGAGAAACACATAGCTTATGGATACACATGTCGATTCCAGCCCTTTTATCATGGAAAAGGTGTTGGGAGCCGCACTTTGGGAGTTTAGTCATTCTCCTATAAGATGGTCATCTCTGGTGCTGCACTGAGTCATCATTGGAAGCTCTGCAGCACTAAAGAGGTTATCAAAGGTTAGTGACAAAGATCTGCAATCCCCTCTGTGGCTGCTGCCCTGACCAATTTAAAATTAACTCTGAGATGGCTTGTCCCTGAGGAAGTAGGCTAAATGACATACGTCCCCAAGGTGTGCATGATAACAATTCAAACAGTTAAACAAGAACACCATGTTGGTGAGACTGATTGTGTTTACTCTCTATACTGTGACTTGTGAGATAAGTAAGTAACATGGCACAACTCCTGTTCTTTCCTGATGGATTAGCAAATGTGTCAGAATATATGACATATAGCTGTGGTTAGGTTAAAGTCCTAAGGAAGTATTAGCCCAGATAGAATATAGATAGAAATCTTAACAAACTGAAAATTGGTTACCCCAGGTTGCTGTATTTGTTTGATTTTTTTGAAATATCCTGTGATTATTCTTAACCTTTGCATGTGACTGATGAAGTCATTTAACAGACCTAGTTTTTAGGGTGTAAAAGAGGCCTGAGAAATAAACGCGGTGCTCACTCAGTATTGACTGATGAGCCCTTCCAAGCCTCACTGTCTCGCTTGAGTTTTTCCACATCCTAACCCCTCCGGCTCAAGAACTCTGTTGCTCTGTAGGGCTGGCTCTGGCAAAAAGGAAGATGTGTAACACTACCGATAGCTACCAATAAGGGACTAGTCTAATAAGATTTTATTCCATTGTGTGAAGGAATTTTATGAGGCAGTTACAGTAAATGAAATGGATCTCTTGAGTGAATAATAAGAGTAAAGAATGTTTTGATTGCCACAACCCAAGCCAGAATGCACACACATTTCCCACCTTGGTCAGCTGAGGGGACCCAGAAGCAGTGACATCCCGGTCATTCCAAGCATACTTAGCCTCCAGATCTTGGCTTCTCACACCATTCTCCAGTCAGAGGGACCAGCGCTCCTAGCTGAGATGGCTGAATTAGGGCCAGGGCAGGCAAAGTCCAACATAAGTCTGGGCCATCTGGTGGTACAAGAAAAGGAGGCCATGTGCATAAAAGGACGGGGGCTTGACAAAGGACACAGAAGCCAGCCTGAAGGGGGGCTCATAGCCAAAGTGGAGATGATTCGGGCAAGCAATAAGTACTGATACTCTTGAACCTTAATCATTTCTTTTTATTTTAACCCAGGTTTACTTGTACAGAAAAGGTATGAAGGTCCTACAGAGCACTCCCATTCACCTTGTGTCTAGTTTCTTACATTACTGACATGTCACATGGGTAAGTATATCCATTCTGTTTAGTGAATCAGCTCTGATATGTTATTATTAACACAAAGCCTATACTTTCTTCAGAGTTGAGGAGTTTGGCATTCCACCCAGGACACAATATCACATTTAGTTCTCACATCTCCTTAGGGTCTTCTGGGCTGTGGTGGTTTGTCAAACTTTCCTTGCTTTCCCCAGTATGACTGACAGTTTTGAGGAGTATTAGCTGAGTGATTTTTTAGATTGTCCCTGGATCTGGATTTGAAAACTCACGATGGTTTTCTCATGGTTGAAGGAGGGAGTGGGTTTAGAGAGGAATAGCAAAAAGGTGAACTATCCTGTTCCATATACCACATCTGGGACTACATAGTCAACTGGCGATGTTGACTGTGACCACCTGGTTGAAGGGGTGTCTGTCAGCTTTTTCCATGTTGCTTCTTTTCTGGATGACTCTCTTTGGGTAGATATCACTATGTGCAGCGAATACTTAAAAAGTAGACTCATGAAGAAGTAAGAGCAGCTAAGAAGCATATGAAGAAATGCTCAACATCATTAGTCATTCAAGAGATGCAGATGAAAACAACATTGAGATTTCATCTCACTCCACATAGAATGGCTGCCATCTCAGAATCAGCCAACGGCAAATGTTGACGAGGCTGTGGAGAAGAAGGAACGCTTCTCCACTGTTGGTGGGACTGTAGACTCGTACAACCCCTGTGGAGATCAGTTTGGAGAATCCTCAAGAAGCTAGGATTGATGGTCCCATTTGACCCGGCCATTGCCCTGCTAGGTATATACACACAATAATTAAAAGACTCATATCACAGTGACATATGTGCACCCATGTTTATAGCAGCCCGGTTTGTGATTGCTACATCTTGGAAACAACCCAAGTGTCCATCCGCTGGAGACTGGATAAAAAAGCTGTGGTTCTTCTACACAATGGAGTACTACTCTGCCATAAAAAATGATAAGTTTGAATCATTTCTACTTAAATGGACATACCTTGAGGATATCCTCATAAGTGAAATAAATAGGGCACAGATAGGTACATATTGCATCTTTTCTCTGGTATGAGAAAATGAAGATGTAAATGAGTCCTAGCATTGTATGTTATATATTGTGAAATAGAAAATGCTC
>PVIR01013640.1:6431-33972 GCA_004026965.1 Petromus typicus
GTGGGTCTCCACACCCAGTATTGTTATATGGTTACCGGGAATCGAACCCGAGTCCTTGCGCTTGCAAGACAGGCGCCAGAACCACTGAGCTAACTCCCTGGCCCGGTTTATTTTTATTTTTTGAGACAGGGTTTCACCCTTGTAATTCAGACTGGCCCTGAATTCACTACATAGCCCAACCGAGCCTCGAAATCACAGCAATCCTCCTGCCTCTGCCTCCCGAGTGCTGGGATTAGAGGTGTGAGCCACCACACGTGGCCCATCTGTATTATTCTTGTGCTGAAATAAAAAATGTAACCTAAAACAGATCAGTCCATTGTAGAGCTCCGAGTCCAGCTGACCCAGAGTACCTCTGTCCTCGATCACCACCACAAGGGACAAGTTTCTTGCTATCCTCTTGAAATGTCTTCTGTGTGTCCCAGCAGGATTACTGGCACCAGTTTGAGGTCAACATGAGCTACATAGCATGACCTTGTCTCAAAAATAAAGAATAGGGCCGGGGATTTGGCTCAGTGGTTCCAGCATCTGCCTGGCAAGTGCAAGGTCCTGGGTTCGATCCCTAGTACTACATACCACAGTGCCGGGCATGGTGGCTCATGATTGTAATCCTAGCACTCAGAAGGCAGAGCAGGAGGATTACTGAGCTTGAGGCCAACCTGGGGTACATAGTGAGTTCGGGGCCAGCCTGAACTATAAAGCAAGACTCTGTCTCAACCACCACCACAACAAAAAGAGTAAAAAATAAAAGCTCTTCTAGGCAGTTTCAAAATACTGATTTCTACTGTGCAGACTGCCAGCCTCAGACTTCCGAATCCTTCTCATTACTCCTTTTTCTCTTATCTTCTTTCTTCTCTTCTTCTCAATCCTCCTTTCCTATAAAGAACATTTATTGCTACCTCCCACGTGCTTGGTTTGTGAGTGATGCAAAGACTCCAGACCTGGCCTGTGGGCCAGACAGGCCCCTCGGCTGGTTAGCTCTGGAATGTCCATGCACAAGGAAGAAGGACCGTCTGGGGAGAGGGAACACTGTAGGTGTGGCCCCGATGGAGGAAGGTGGAAAGCAAACTGAAGGAATTTCGTTGGACTTTTACCAACACCTTCCTGGCGCATGCGGAATTCTGAGAGTCCATTCACCAAGCTGGAGAATCGGGTGGGTTCGCGGAGGAGAAGTGGGATGAGGAAGGCCTTTGAGTGCCAGGTTGAGGGGTTTAAACTGTGTTTTGTAGCACAAGGAATACAACAAGCTTGACCTGGGTCACCTCACTCTCTTCCTTCTCCTCTTCTATCATGCTGTTTCTTTTTCTGCTATCCATGGCCCAGAGCACCAGTCCTGAGTTCAAGTTCTGTCTTTGCCATTTACCGACTGTACAACCTTCGGCTAATTCCTAAGCCTCTCTGAGCCAGTGTAGTTGGGAGGTTTCAGTAAGGTCCTGTCTCCATAGTACCAGGCAGGAAGCCCTGGCCCAGACACCACTTGAGGGAGAGAGGCCCCAGCTGGTGTTTGTCCAACCTTTGGCTTCAGGGGCAGCAGCAAGCTGGACAGCCAAGGACTCTATCCCCCGGGACTGGGACCAGGGACGATCCTCTCAGCTTGCTCTGCCAATTTTCAAACACTTCTGCTCAGAGGCTTATGAATTTGGGGAGGGGGGGGAGTTGAGGATTTCTAGAACAATCTAAGGGTAGGAAAGGAGTTGTCCCTTTCACCAGACCCTGGTGCCTGACCATCAGAGCTCAGCCTTGTTCTCTGGGCCTGAGCAAAGAAGAACCCAAGGAAAGGGCTTGTTCACATCACCGCCTTCTCTGCCTTCTCTTTCAGACACCTTATTAGGTGGCCCCTCCCTAAGGGACCCCCTTTTTAGAAGGAGGGGGCGAAGTACAGATGGACCCCCCCGGTTACCATGGAGACAGCAGGGAAAGGGTTGCTCTATTGCCACGGCAACAATTGACGTCAGCACTACCCTTTCCCATCGCTTGATATGAGAGGGGGGCAGCCACCCCAACCACAAGCAAATCCCCCACAAAGCCTCCTCCCCTTACTGAGCCAATCAACCATGGGGTCGACAGGCTTAATATAGCACAGGAGTTAAAAGCAGACTCTGATGTCAGTCAAACCTCAGTTGAAATCCTCCCTTTGCCTCACCCTCACTGTGAATTTGAATTTGAACAAATTTCTTAACCCCTTGAAGACTCACAGGTACAATGAGGACAAGTGAGTCCTCGAGGGGTGTGGTGAGGATTTCATGGGATCCTGCAGTTAACAGGCTCTGGGACTGGCCCACAGAGAGTTCACACTGACTGACTGACTGACTGCCTGACTGACCGATTGATGACTGACTGACTGACTGACTGACTGACGTAATCCCACCATCTTTGGTCCTGTCAGGAGGTTGTGACCTGTCTGGTGCAGACTCACAGCACCTGGAAGGGTGAGGATCGCCAAGGACCCAGCCCCAGGATTTAAGCAGAACTGAGGTCTTGGAGTGTAGCCAGGGACAGTGGAATTTCCAGGCTCTGAGGAAACCCCAAGTGGCACTTTCTCTGAAGCTTTATCACATCCGTGCTCTGACCCAACTTCCTCTTTCCCCTCCTCTCTGCATCACACTGGCGCATCTCAGTTGCCTTCAACCTCTGAGCCTCTCTGGTCTTCTAGGAAAAAGGATGGACGAGAAACCATAGGGGACATCAGATAAGCTCACGCCAGGTAGGAGAGGGGTTGGACCCCAAAGAGAGACAGCCATCTTTCCACACACCCTTGGGGTGCGAGGATGGGAGCTATTCTCATTTCCTCTTTCCCAACCTCCCTTGGGGCCACCGCAGTTCATTGTACTCCAGTTCCACGCCCACTCACGTGAGTAAGGCCCTCTCCCGAGTCATCCGTTTCCTCCAGAAACCCCCAGGCCTGTCTCTCTGCTTCCTTCCTTTCTCCAGTCCACAAACCCACCACCTATTTAAATCTCACCAGTGGCTTCCCGTCCCCTGCCGAGCCACACCGGCCACCACTCAGCTCCTCCCAAAGCACGCCTCCCATCTTTAGGCACCTGGCTGGAATAGCTTCCCTCAGAACCCCTCGTGGCCTCCAGGCTCCTGCCGTTCTCATCAGGCCACCACCGTACTCCCCCTTAGCGCCTCCTTATCCCACCTTGTCCATGTTTAACGCCTGTCTACGAATTAAGGAAGGGAAAGAGCGGTGGAACATTTATCCTGACATTCCCAGTGCCTGGAACAGGAGCTCAGGAGCCTGCAGATTAGCCATTGAATGACTGCTTGACAAGTCCACCGAAGTGAGGCCTTCCAGCTGCAGCACGACTAGCAAAGCCACCAGGCCTGGCCAGGGATAGACAGTGGCTCCCGTGAGGTGACACCTGCGCTGAAGGATAAGAAGCAGCTAGTTGGGCAAAGACACGGGAGGGGGAAATATCCCAGCCCCGGGACTAGTGTGTTGCGCATGTGACCTTGGTACCGAGGTGCTGCACTCACGGTGTGGAAGAAACAGCCTGCTTTCCCCGGGGGACAGGTCTCATACGGGATCTAGGACGGCTGTAGGCAGATGGTCAGGAGGCGGGTGCAGCCCCTCAGGTGCTAGGTGATGGGGCCTACGACCAGGTGTGGGTAAGGGAAATGGAGCAAAGCCATAGGGTGTTAGATACATCCCAGAGAGAACAGGATTTTGTAACTGCTTGACTATCAAAAGGGAGAGACAGCCATGGGTCGTGGTGCACACCTGAACTTGAGAGGCTGAGACAGGAAGATCACCTCAAGTTCCAGGCCAGCCTAGGCTCCATATTGAGTCCAAGCCCATCCTGAACAACATAGCAAGACTCACTGGGCATAGTGGCTCACGCCTGTAATTCCAGCACCCAGGAGGCAGAGGCAGGAGGATTGCTGAGTTTGAGGCTGGCCTGGGCTACACAGTGAGTTCAGGGCCAGTCTGAACTGCAAAGCAAGACCTTGTCTTAAAAAATAAACAAACAATCAAAAACCCCAAAACACAGCAAGACTCTGGTGGTAGGGATCCAGAGTCTGGAACCAAGCCTGAATTTTGAGTTTAGGCAACTGGAAAATGGCTAAGCTAGGAAACATAGAAGGAAGGGCGGATGTGGAAGGCCTGGAAAGGCATGAGACGCCCAGGCACAAAGTGTAGATGGCTCAGAAAAAGCCACAGTTAGCCAGTGAGCAAAGGATGGGAAATCTGCCACACAGCAGCTAGTAAGTCAGCAAATGTATCAGGAGTCCACAGTGTCCCTAAACAAGGGCCTCAAAATATCTAACTGAAGGGAGTGTTTTGGATTGTGTCAAAGTCAGCCACAGTTACGGGGTCATGTCAGATAAAAACTCCCAAGCATCCCTCAAATTTAGCAACAAGGAGGTCAGTGGTGACCTTGAAGAGCTGTTCCTGTGGAATGAAGGAGGAGGAAGCCAGACTGCAGGGCCTGGGTGAGGAAGAACAATGCGTGTCCATAATTTTTTTTAAATGTTGGCTGAGCCGGGTGTGGTGGCTCACGCCTGTAATCCCAGCACTTGGGTGGCAGATGCAGGAGGACTGCTATGAGTTCAAGGCTCACATGGCCTACATAATGAGTTTAGGGCCAGTCTAAACTACAAAGTGAAACCCTGTCTCAAAAAAAAAAAAAAACTAAAAAAGGCCAAGGATTTAGCTCAGTGGTTCTGGGGTCTGTCTTGCAAGCATCAAGGACCTGAGTTCCATCCCCAGTAACCACATATAACAGTGAGGGGCATGGTGGTTCACATTTGTCAGCAATCAGGACCACACACCACAATGCTGGGCTCATGTCAATAATCCCAGCAGAGGCAGGAGAATTGCTGTGAGTTTGAGGCTTGCCTGGGCTACATAGTGAGCTCAGGGCCAGCTTGAACTACAAAAGTGATACTCTGAAAAAGAAGTTGGCTGAGAAGGGGAGCTAGACAAGGATGTGGGTGTGAAGGATAGCTTTTTGTCATTTAAACACAGCAAAGGAGAAGGAACCATCAAAGAGGGAGAGGTTGAAGATGGGGAACGCTGAAGGGACCAGAGGAAAGAGAATCTCCAAGGGAGAAGATTAGATTCCCAAATATGGCTGCACAATGGTGTGAGTGTGAATGTGTGTGCACGCACACACACGCGACCTCCACAGTATCTCCACAGTTCTGAGAGAAGGGCCCAACCTGGGCTTTGAGTCCTGAGCCCTAAACCCCTCACTCTGAGCAGGACAAGCGCTCACACAAGTTCTCACCCTTGCTGGAAGTTTGGTTTTCTCTGTCCCTTTCTGAGTTTGTTTCTCCTTAGTCCAGAGCTTGTTAGGGCCCAGGATGGAGTTCAGCCACGCCTACCTGGACAAACCCAAAGCCTTGACGCGAGTTCAATTCCCGGTGTTGGAAAAAAAATAAAAATTAGTCTGTTAGACCAGAGCAAGGGTTTTAAATTGTCTCTCTGTGTGTGCGTGTGTGTGGCTGGGGTGGCAGGGATTCTATTTTTTTCTAGACATAGGTGTGTCTGGAAGTTTCCAGTCAGGAAGGGGGTTCCAGGGTGTGGGTTCCAAGGAATATGTCCACCAGGGCTGGGGAAGCAGCAGCTGGAGGCTGAGGACGAGGGTTTCCAACCAGCAGCTGACCTTTCGGCCCTTGGCACCCTCTCGCTACTTTGCCAGTCCTTACACCTCTGCGCTTGGCCTCGAGAATTTGAAGACCTGGTGACCACTCGCCCATCAGGTGGCTGGGAGAAGTCTAGGAGAGACCAGCTCTGCCCCTCACCCCCTCTGCCAGCGTGCCAGGGAACTGTGTGCTTTCAGGCCTTGCCCTCCAAGCCCAGGCAGGTATTAGAGACGGAAACCAGGGCAACAGGCGGGACCTCCTGCTCTTCGCCGAGACAGCCCACTTCGTGGTGAATTTCTTCTCTCCTGGTGAGGAGGTGAGGGAGGGTGCCGATGGGATAAAGCGTCCGACCCCAGCAGCCTTTGGGAATCCTGATGGGGCGTGAGGAGCTGCTCCAATGTCCCCACACACACACCCCTTTTGATCGACCAGGAGGAAACCTGGCCTCATAGATCCAAGGAAGGGTCCCCTTCCCGCAGTCAAGCCCGCCCCGAGGGACCGCGGTGCGGCCCCGCTCCCCGCCGGAGGCCTCGGGCCACGCCTCCGCGCCGCCCGGACGGGAGCTGTGTTCTGGGGCTGTTGGAGCCCTGTCTTTCCGGAGCCCGCCCGCCGCTGCCACTGCTGCAGTCTGGGTGACTACTGGCTGAGCTTTCAACGCCACCGCCCACCGGGCGCCGCCTGGCGATGCCCCTCGAGCAAGATTCTGTTTCTGCCCAAGGCTGAAGGCCTGGCCGAGGCTCCGGGGGCGAGCGGGCCAGCCGGCTACGGCGCGCTCCCGCGCCCCGCGTGAGCGAGCGGGGCACGGGAGGGGGCGGAGCCTGAGTGGGGGTGTGTCCCGGCGAGAGGCGGGGCCCCGGGTTGCAGTCTCGGGGCGGGGGCGGGGGCGGGGCCAGTCGGGAGGGGCGGGCCTGGGTTTAAAGAAGAGAGAAAGAAAGAGGCTGGGCAGAAAAGGCGAAGACATGCATGCCGGGGAGCGTTGCCCCTGTCCTGGTTGCCCAAAATTCTCTCCTCCCATGTAGAAGCACCAGTGGCAGAATATTAACTACCGGTTCCTACCTGGATCGCTGGCTCCAGTGAGAGCCGGTAAGGGGCGGGGCGGGGGGGGCAGGAAGATGGGCGTGTCGGAGAGGGCGAGGCAGAGCACGAGCTCATCCAGCTCATCGCAGTAGATCGTAGATCGTATCAAGGACCAGCTTGCAGCCTCAGAGCAGGAGCGACTCCAGCCCAAGGCATAGTGGCCAACCTGAATGACCAAAGGGAAGGAAAGTTTGGAGAGGTCCTTACGGGGGCCACCCTAGCACTATCCTGTGTATGCCTATGTTCATTACGTATCTCTGGTTTATTTTTGCCTTTTTTTTTTTGGAGACAGGATCTCGCTTTGTAGTTCAGGCTGGCGCCAAACTCTGCAGTGTAGCCCAGGCTAGCTTCAAACTCAGCAATCCTCCTGCTTCTGCCTCCCGAGTGCTGGGATTACAGATAGGAGCCAACACGCCCAGCTATTATTATTTTTTTGATACAGTATCTCACTGTGTAGTGCAGGCTGACCTTGAACTCACTTTGTAGCCAGGGCTGGCCTTGCGGTGATCCTCCTGTCTCAGCCTACCAAATCCTGGGATTCTAAGTGTGCACGACCACGCCCTGCCTCTGCATTTCTGAAATCAGAAATACCTTTTCTCTGTGTGTCCTCTGATCTGTTATTCATTTATTCAAATAGTTATCCAAGTCCTGTTTTAAAGGCTTATACCAAATCAGTACACTGTATTAACCACTAGACTCAGATCAATGAAACAAATGGTTGAGGTCCTTGCCCACCGAGCCCACCCTCAGTGGGGAGACAGCCTGTAAAAAGGAGTCAGAGATGATGCTGTTGTTCTAGAGAACAGGTCTGAGCCTGGTGCTGCTGCACTTGGGATGAGCAGGGACTGTCTCTGCCTCACAGTCTACAATGGTGCCTGGCACATAGTGGGCTAGTACTGTGGAGCGAGAGCATGGCTCGGTCAGGAGGTCCTTTCTGAGGAGATGTCCTTAAGCCAGGCGGGTAGGATGCAGGGACAGCTATTTCTAGTCCCAGGGTGGAGGGGATAGCATACATCTGGCCGGTGACCCTCGCTGCCCAGCAGAATCCATGTGGCCACGTCTCTGCCTGCCTGTTTGTCTCTGTGGTCTGGGAGCCCTGGGGCAAGTCTAATTAAGTTCCAGGGACCCTGGAAGTGAAGTCATTGCTGAGCTGAGCTGATTCACTGCGAGTCCAGCTCTGGCTCAACCAGCTGCCCAGCCATTCCCCTCCCCCAGCAGCATCAGTCCCACGACCTCTGGCTCCTTCCCAGGGCAGCACCCTGCTGTCAGGAAGGAAGTACTTCCTTCTGTCTAACCTCAGTCCCCGCTGAGGCAACCCCAGACCTTTCCTCTCATTCTGCCATGTGGAAAGGAGGGAGGAAATGTGCTGGCTGTGGGAGCAGGCTCTGCCTGACAGAGTTCAGGGGACCTGACACCAGGAGGGTGACAACCCCTGGCAACCCTCGGGAGGCAGGCGTCAAAGCACGGAGACAATCGCTCATTTTAGAGGCCTCTGTCATATCCATTATCTCATCTAATCCTTCAACAGCACCCCATTTTAGGGACAGAACCTCAGACAGGTGCAGAGACGAAAGCAGTGGTAGAAATGGAAGCAGAAACCAGGTGTCTTGATAAAATAGTAATGACAGAACTAACATTTATGCCATCCTTACTCTGCCAGATGCTGTGCTAGAACTTCGCGTCCATTTTCTTTTCCTTCCTCCTCATCTCTTTCTCTTTCCCTCCCGTTTTGTGTTGTTTTTGGTTGGTTTAGAGGCAGGATCTTGCTTTGTACTGCACGTGGGCCTTGGACTATTATAGCCCAAGCCTCGGCCTCCAGGTGAGCTCTACCACACCTGATTTGTATTCTCCTCTGTAAACCTCACCTGTGGTATCCTTGTTATCCTCAGGGGAAGAGGCTCACAGCCATTCAACAGCGACGTGTTGGAAGACACTGACTGGTTCATGGCAGGGCTGGATTTGAGGTAAGGTTGTCTATGCTCAGCTACCCTCCCTGAACCGTGGGGTTCAAGCGGAGCGCCACAGACATCTGTTTGTCAGGAATTTGGGGACACAGGCTTCCGGCTTTGTGTATGGTGATCCCACAGCAGATGTGGACCGGGCCCAGTAAGAGCAGGAAGGAGCACTGAACAGTCCGGTGTCCCTTCCTATGGATGAGGGTTATCAAGACACTTCACACTCCAAAGAAACCAGCTTTTGCCCTCTGGGCCTCTCTCTGCTTTACTGAGATGTTTTGTGTCCCAAGGTGCACAGAGTTGCTTGAACCCACGGGCTAGGGAGCATCCCCTGTCAGCTTTCTGCTGTCCCCACAGCCATCCTACCCGTGAGCCCCAGCTGGGTCGGCCGTACCACAGAAAGAGAGGCAAAGACATGCACTGGCTGAGTATAGGGGCTCAGGGGTGCTCTGGTGGGTTGAGGCCCTTGGAGTTGGGGAGGCCCCTTGAATCAGATCTTGACTGGCGCTGGGTAGGCAGCCTGTAAATTCCAGTGTTCCAGATGGAGGGAACAGCTTAGAGAAATGTCTGGGGAGTCACAGGCTGAAATGTTCCATCCCCCTGGGGACCATGAGACGGAGCTGCCTGGCACAAGCCCCATCATCTCTGGCCGGGATTACGGAGGCCAGCCTCGCTTTTCCCTGAGTGGACAATCAGGCAACAACACGAGAGGGGGCGCCAGGTATGGCTGGGCTCGTAGCGGAGAGCAAATAATGAGGATCTGATAGTGAAAACCTAAAATGCAAGGTACAGACATGGACAGCAAAGAGCCCAGATGCCTGGCATCTGACTAGACACAGCACAAGAAGTGCTAAGCAGGACCTCTCGACTCAGAGGTGGACCATGTACCATGGGGGAGAGTCTTGCCTTCTCCTGGGAAATCTAGAAAACTCCCAGCTTGATCTGGTTATCAAGACAAGAGCTGAAATTCAGCTAAGATGCAGCCATTCCAGGCAGAGAAATGGTGCTCTAAGACCCTGAGGCATGCTGGGTGTGGTGGCACATACTGGGTGTGGTGCTGTCATGCTAACACTTGGGAAGTTGAGCCAGGAGGATCAATGCAAATCCTAGGCCAGCCTGTGCTACAGACTGAGTTCAAGGCCAGCCTGCAATACCCTGAGACCTTCACTAAGAAAATAAAAAAGACCCCGAGGCTGAGGGAGCCCAGAGGCTAGAGGAGTTCAGAAGTCAGTAGAGTTGAAGCTCAGAGGGTAGAGGAGAAAAGAGGGAAATGAGGTTGAGGGTTTGATCTTTTCCTGTGTTACACCCTACAAATGTGAGCATAGAGGGTCAGTGGGGCCGTGTTGTACAAGCCAGTGAAAAGGAGAATGTAAAGAGGGGCTGGAGTTAGGCGGGTGGTAATCCCTGTGCAGGCTGTGCAGCAGGATGGCAAGTTTGAACCCAGCCTGTGATACTTCGCAGGATGCTGTCTCAAATTTTAAAAAGGCTGAGGAGGTAGCTTAGTTTGAAGGCCCGGGGTTCCATTCCCAATACAAAGAAAAACAAAAAAGGAAAGGGGTGACTGAGAGGGAACAAAGAAATGAAGTATGCATAAGGTGGATCTTGAAACAGTCTCTATGGGACAGGTGATTGCAGAAGCCTTCAGGGGCTTAAGAGCCGAGGATTTGCAGAGCATGGTGGCCCGCACCTGTAATCCCAGCACTTGGGAGGCTGAGGCAGGCGGATCGCTATAGTTTAAGGCCATCCTGGGCTACAAAGTGATTTCAAGGCCAGTCTAAACTACATAGTATGACTATCTCAAAAGAAGAAAAGGCCAGGGATTTAGCTCAGTGGTCTCGGCATCTGCCTTGCAAGCACAAGGTCCCGAGTTCAATCTCTGCTAACCATACACCACAATGCCCAGCATGGCATGACTTACACCCACCAGCGAGGAGTACCACACACCACAGTGCCAGGTGTGGTGGCTCACACCTATAATCCCAGCAGCCGAGAGGCAGAGGCAGGAGGATCTCTGTGAGTTGGAGGCTGGCCCGGGATACAAAATGAGCTCAGGGCCAGCCTGAACTACAAAGCGAGACCTTCTCAAAAAAATAAAAAAGACAAAGAAGAAGAAGAAGAAGAAGAAGTAGTAAAAGCAGAGGTGTTGAATGCTCAGCATTCTGGGGAGAGGCATATTATATTTCTTTAGCATTTAAGAAACTGATTGAAACCAAATCAACTTCCCCTGGACATCTAAGCATACTTAGAACAGCTGACACCTGCTCCTTGGACTGGAAGGAAAGGTGATAGATGGGCTGAGAGCTGTCTCAGGGTCGTCCACCCAAGTGGTCAGTCAGGAAAGGGCAAGGAATGGGTGTACTATTTTACACTGTGTGTGACAGGACCAGACTCCACATAATAACCTCCAGGAACATTATCAAATGCCTCTAGGGTGCTCTAGTCTGTGGCCATACCACCCTGGACACGCCTGATCTTGTCTAGGGTGCTCTACACCCCAGGGACACGTCCAGGATTACAAAGCCAAAAGACAGCAGAGGCGTGGCCCAGGTCACCTGGAGGGGTGGCATGGTAAGAAGCATGGTCTAGCAGGTAGAGAGGGAGGGGTGGGGCTGGGCACTGGATTGAGAGATTCACTGCCCCTCCTTTTTTTTTCTTTGGGGTACCTGAGAACCAAACTCCTGACCTTGCACTTGCAAGGTAAACAGTGACACCACTGAGCTAAAGCCACTGAGCTAAAATCCCAGCCCTCATTTTCCCTTTTGAAGGGACTTCCCCTTGGTGGGGGTTTTTGAGTGGAAAGTTATAAGCAATCCACATTCTCTCGGTTTGGCAATTCCTTTCTCAAAGGTACTCAGGATCCGAAAAGAAACTGAAAGTTGGGGGGAAGAGGGAGAGGCTCAGAGCAGCCTAGATAAATGGGGTTGAATGGGTTGGATTTCTGGTGACCTCATCAAGCCTGGGGGAGGTGGAGCGCTGGGAGCTTGGGCCTCGGTTTTGTGACTGAGCTTGGAGAAAGGCTGCACAATTGGTCTGGGCCTGGGCTGGGGCCCCACCCAGTTTACTCAGCCCCACCAGCCACTGCCTCTCCACCACCGTGACACACAGACACCAAGGAAAGGGGACAGGAAGGGGAAGTTCTGGCCAGTCTAAAATTCTGAAAGGGAATTTTCAGAATTCCTGTCCTTGTAGTTTGGTGACTGGATGGTGGGTTCCAAGAAAAGGCCCAAGGTGACCCAGAGTCTAGACTGGAGTTCAAGGCCTGTCAATGACGGGGAGTCTGAAGACCAGGGTCCTGTTGACAACCAAGCCAGAACCCAGCCAGCTGGTAACAAGCCCAGCACATAAGCAGCTCTGGTTCTGGGAGTCAGGCTGTGGCGCTCCTAGCCCTGCAACCACTTTGTGCCCGCCTTGACTCCTCCTGTCAGCTGAAGCCCACTCCTGGATGCCTTCGGCTGAGCCGAGCACCCCTGGGCTCTCAGAACTCCCGAAGGCCACTTTCCACTAGTCCTGACCTCTTCCCGGTCCACTGGCATCAATATTCCTCTCTGAGAAAGGGAGCAAAGATGGCGCACATCTGCCCGGGCCCTGAGGCGATGCGCGGAGCACTGGTTTTGGCATATGGCGAGGACATAATCTACGCTGACTGCTGGCCTTTCCTGCTTTTCTTCGCCAGGGCTCAGGGATCTCCATGGTTCTACACTGGGGTTCTTAAATGTCCCTGGCTGCTGGCTGCTTCCTGGCTGTCTGCCGCTGCCTGCTCCACCCATTCGGGACTCCTGTACCTCAGGTACTTCCTGGGTGACCTCATGCTCTGCCTGGCTGCTGTTCTCCACTTCTCAGCGGTGACTAGAGGCCCCGACTTCCTGGGGTCGGTCCTGACTTAAAACCTCTCTCTGTGTGTTGTCTCTGGAAGGTCATTAGTCAGACTTTGGGCACTGGCCTTTGGCTCAGGAAATGTGATCCTGTGTGTGTACTGAAGCACACAGACAACAGGCTGCTTCCTTATTCCCCTGAATGGTCCAGGTGCCCCGGAAGCTCAGGTGGGATCCAGCAACTTCCCCAAGCCTTTTCTCCTCCCCTCCGATGCTCTACCTCAGGCAATGAGTCCCCTCCATCAGCTGTCACTCAAGACAGACACAGGCAGTGGCAACATCACCTCCCTACCCCCACTGCCTTTGCACCCAGCCAGTGCCTGAATCCCAGCGTCTCATCTCCCAAACCCTCACTGCTTCCACCTGTCCACTCCAAACACTTCCTCCTGGGGGCCTGCCTCATGAGCCCGTAGGCTCTTCACAGCCCTGCGTCCAGCTCTCTCCTCCCCCGAAGGCACTGGCTGATTCTTCTGCTACATGGGAAACTCCTTTGGGAAGAAACCCTGCCTGAGTCACCACTTCCTGGTCCCTGTGTGTGAGCTGAAAGAGGGGCTCCAGTAAGTCTTCGCGACTGGGAGTCAGGTGCAGGGGGTACATGGAGGCTAAAGAACAGGGGGTTTGCTCACAGAGCCAGAGCACAGGGCAGACCTGGGTCAGAAGTGAGGTCGACACTTTGCAGATGCCCACAGGGAGAGACAGGAGCCCGGCACTGGGCACGGGGCTCCAGCCTTGTTCTCAGGCCTCTTACCATGGTGAAGCCACACAGGCAGAACCCTCCATCTGACTAGGAATTGCCCACACACCTCCCTCGGCATCCAACCTGATCCCTGGGGCCTCCGAGGCTCCAAATGCACCCCTCTTGTATGGGGCAGCATTATTTTCTGTCCTGTCCCAACTTCAGCCCTGCCCTGTCTCTCTAGAGCCCCAGGCTTCCCCCAGGAAATTCATTTCCCAGGGCCAGGATCCAAACCCTCACCAGGGCTGGAACAGACCCTTGAGGCTTCCCTTCCCTCACCCATCCCAGTTACTTGTCCTTTTCCATCCCTCATTTCCCTGTCACCGCATCTTGGGAAGATGCCCACATTTCCAAGGTTCGGACCACCACAGTCTTCTAATGACCCCTGAGGTACACCCAGCTCCCCAGTGGGAACACACAGAAATTAGCCACTCTTCCATCCCACACTCTTACCAGCCACACACTCATAGCCACACACCTAATCAGTCAGACTCAGTCACCAACACACCCAGAAAGTCTCAGTCATCCGCTGTCACCAAGGCTATCTCCTGCCCTTGAACACACAGAAATGCAGATTTGTACAACCACAAACACACATACCTGGTCACACGGATATACACACATAGTCACAGAGTCTCACAGACAGACACAGAGCGATACATACACACAGTCACATATAGAAAGAAACAGACACACACAGTTGCACACAGGCTCCCGTAGACGCAGAACAATGGGTGCATTGTCTGGGCTGGCAGCAGCTGGGGAGGAAGGAGCCACAGTGTGGACAGCGGAGGCCGTGGGGGCTGCTGCACACTGCCCTCCCCGCCCCCAGTATCCCAAGCCTCCTCCCTTTTCTAGAAGTCAGATTCTACTGAGACTTGAATTAGCTGAGGAATTGGACTCCCAGGTGCCCCCTACCAGCCTCCCAAGATGTCTAGTGGGGATGCAGGGCCTGCCCTGTGAACCAGGTTCTCACAGGGGCTCTGGACACTCGGAGTTTTTTTGTCTCAGTGTTCCCCCTTCCTCTGGGCTCCTCTGGGAGATCTGCCTCTTAGCCTTGCCAGGCAGTGTGTGGAGATCAGAAGCCTAACCTCTGACCACCCCCCCAACCCCTCTGCAACTCATACATCCTCCATCTGAGCCCTGCCAGCCAGTACAGGCACCGCCTGGCAGCATTGTGGGTTCCCTATTGTGCCTGAGACAGAGAGCAGGTCACGATGCCTGTCACTTAGTGGTAGCGGGTGGAGGAGTCACTGTACTGTCAGGGGGAGAAATGGCGCCCATCCGTGTCCCCAAAGTAGCTCTTTTGCCTCCTGTTCTCCCTGGACAGTCCCGGGTCTCAGCAGGAAATTCTTCCCCGAAGTTTCCTTATAGCCTGCAGCCCAGATCTCTCCACAGCCTTTCTCATACTTAGCTCCTGACTGCCACGTGAGCCCGTGGCCATGTCACCTAACTATTCTGCACCAGTCTGTAAGATGAACTGGGGACCTGTTAAGGAAGGGGAGAGTATTCTGTAGCTTCACTATGGGGGTTGGGAGGGAAGCTTACAGGAGTAGAAGCCCTATCACAAGCCCTCCCCACCTTCTGTGGTCAGATCTAGTCGGGAGTTCCCAAATTCTCTGCCCTAGGGTGTCTCCACACCTCACAGCCTCAGGCCTCCCAGGAGGCCTCACCCGTGAGAGGGAGGGAGGGACGGAGGGACAGGCTGAGCTGTTCCTGGAGGCCGCACTGATTTGCAGCGCTTTGCTTCCTCCAGCCCCCAGCCCTTCCTGAGCACTGAAGGCAGGCAGGGAGACACAAGAGCACCTACATGCAGGGCCAGCCGGGGAAGGAGGAAGCAAGAGGCTGTCTCCAGCCACCCCCACTCTGCGGCTGCCCCAGGCTCGCAGGTGGGGTGGAGAGCCTTGGGGCCTGTGCCCCAGGCCATCGCAGACGTGAGGAGTCTGGGCGGCCCCATTCCTCCCCTTCTGGAGCTGGAGTGGTGATGGTGGTTGCCTGTTTAGGGGGACCTGGGAGTGGGGACGCCAAATGCGGTCAGGTAGGTTGGTCGATGTCTCTGAGCCTCAGGCTCCTCGGCTTCCAAGAGGGTGGATACAGCTGTCAATGTCCCAGAAGTCCCCAGGTGGGCCTCCTCGTGTGTGTGTGTGTGTGTGTGTGTGTGTGTGTGTGTGTGTGTGTGTGTGTGTGTGTCCAAGCAGTAGGCAGGAGGGGCAGCAAGGGAATATCTTTGTCGCCGCTCGAGATGATTAGGCATCAAGGGACTGAGAAGGATGATAAACGGACCTCATCTAGTCTGACCTGAGCGACCCCGCGGTAGGTCACCCGCCAGCCCCGCCCCGCCCCCCTCCCTGCCCCTCGCGGCCGCGGAAGACTGACAGCGAAGTGAGTGGAAACTCCGACCTGGCTCCAGGCCTGAGGGGGCACCAAACCCAGTGTTGGTCCGTGAGGCTGTTAAGGACCACATTTTCTGGAGAGTAATGCAGGATCCGCCGTCTGACGAGTCTGGCATATGAACCCGTCGATGAATTCAGAGAGAGAGAGACAGGGACAGAGAGACAGGGAGAGAAAAGCGGTCAGGGTAGGGATAGGGAATGACTGCCAGTGCCCCTCCCCGTCCAGCTAGCTGAGTACCCGCGCCACTCCTTCCCACGCCGAGTCCTACCTGACCCTGTAGTCGGGTGGGATGGGGGGATCAGACCGCCAGCGTCTCCCACTACGCAAGTGGGGCCCTCGACCCGACCCCGCCTCTGCCCCTCGATTGGGCGCTCATTTAAATGTCCGGCCCCGCCCCGAGCGCTGGGCGCATATATATAGGCGGCTCGGCGGGCGGCATTCTGGCGCGGAGTGCGGCGGCGGCGGGCGCAGCTAGCGGGTCGGTTGCGGAGCAAGGGTGCAGCTCGGTTCCCCGACACCCCTCCCCCTCGGGCGCCAGCCCCACCCCTCCGCCCGCCGGGCCCACCCCGCCAAACTATCCCCTGCGGCGCGAGCCCGGGGCGGCTCCGCGCGCCCCTCAGCAGACCCCCATCATGGGCAGCCAGAGCTCCAAGGCTCCCCGGGGCGACGTGACCGCCGAGGAGGCAGCAGGCACTTCCCCCGCGAAGGCCAACGGACAGGTGGGTGCGCTCGGCGCGGCCGGACCCGGCCCCCTCCTCCCGCGCCTCGCCCCCTCTGGGGCCCTGGGCCGGGGCCGCGCGCTTTGTCCGGCCCGGGACACGCGGCGCCCCCTCCCCCGCCCGGTCCCTTTGTTCTCGGCGCCGCAGCCCCCGCGGGCGAAGCGAGGGGAGGGGCGGGGAGGGGGCGCAGGCCGGGCCCGGCCGCCTTCTTTGTTCGCGGCCCCGGCCCCCGGCGCTGCCCCCCGGCCGCCCCGAGTGCCGCGCGGGGAACAAAGGCGCTGCTGGGCCGCGCCAAGGGGGCGCCCAGGGGCCTCGGGGCGGGTGCCCGGCGCAGGGAGCACTCCACCCGAAGACCCAGCCTCGGTGGCCGGCGGTCTTTTTTGAAGAGGGGAGCCCGAGACGTGGGGGAGGGCCTGTGGTGGGTGGGGGCCGTTTACACAAAGCGATAGGCTGGGAAAATAGGCCGTCCAGGTGCGGGGAGGCAGCGCCCCGGGGCGGCTTCCCGCCCAACGCCGTCTAGCACGGCTCGTCCGCCTGCCCGGGATCCTCGGCCTGGAGCGTTCTGCGCGGAATAGGGAGCGCACCCCGGGGGAGGGGGGGGTGGGGCCCCAGGACCCCAGCGCCTCCTGCCGGCGGCGGTGTCCCAGCGCGCCCGTGAGGCGCAAGGACGTTATTTGAGGGGATCCTGAGTGCTGGGCGAGGCTAAAGCCTAGGCCCAAGTGGTGGACCCGGTTGATCGCAAGGGGCCCGAAGAGCCCCAGCCCTCACTGCTGTCTCCTCTGCCCTGCAGGAGAATGGCCACGTGAAAAGCAATGGAGACTTGTCCCCCAAGGGTGAAGGGGAGTCGCCCCCTGTGAACGGAACAGATGAGGCAGCCGGGGCCACTGGCGATGCCATCGAGCCGGCACCCCCTAGCCAGGGCGCTGAGGCCAAGGGGGAGGCCCCCCCAAAGGAGACCCCCAAGAAGAAGAAGAAATTCTCTTTCAAGAAGCCTTTCAAATTGAGCGGCCTGTCCTTCAAGAGAAATCGGAAGGAGGGTGGGGGTGATTCTTCTGCCTCCTCACCCACAGAGGAAGAGCAGGAGCAGGGGGAGATCGGTGCCTGCAGTGAGGAGGGCACTGCCCAGGAAGGGAAGGCTGCTGCCACCCCCGAGAGCCAGGAGCCCCAGGCCAAGGGGGCAGAGGCTAGCGCTGCCGCCAAGGGAGGAGACGCCGAAGAGGAGGCGGGGCCCCAGGCCGCAGAGCCGTCCACCCCCTCAGGGCCGGAGAGTGACCCTGCATCGGCCAGCGCTGAGCAGAATGAGTAGCTGGGTGGGGGCAGGTGGGTGATCTCTCAGCTGCAAAAACTGTGCTGTCCTTGTGAGGTCACTGCCTGGACCTGGTGCCCTGGCTGCCTTCCTGTGCCCAGAAAGGAAGGGGCTTGTTGCCCCCTCCCAGCCACGATCCCTCTCCTTCTCTCCCTCCTGTGGATTCTCCCATCAGCCATCTGGTCTTCTTCTTAGGGCCAGTTAAAGATGGTCCCTTACAGTTTCCCAAGTTAGGTTAGTGATGTGAAATGCTCCTGTCCTTGGCCCTACCTCCTTCCCTGGCCCTCTCCCTACAGAAGGCAATTGCTGGTTTTTCTCCCCCAATTCTTTTCCAAGTAGGTTTTGTTTATCCTACTTCCCAGATCCCTGAGCCAGAAGTGGGGTGCTTATACTCCCAAACCCTGAGTGTCCAGCCTTCCCCATGTTAAGTTTTTAGTCTCTTGTGCTGTGCCTAGTGGCACCTGGGCTGGGGAGGACACTACCCTGTCTAGGTTTTTATAAATGTCTTACTCAAGTTCAAACCTCCAGCTTATGAATCAACTGTCTCTTTTTTGACTTGGTAAGCAAGTGTTAGGCTTTGGGTGGGAGGGAGGTCTGTAATGTGAAACAACTTCTTGTTGTCTTTTTTTTTTTCTCCCATTGTTGTAAATAACTTTTAATGGCCAAACCCCAGATTTGTACTTTTTTTTTCTAATTGCTAAAACCATTCTCTTCCACCTGGTTTTACTGTAACATTTGGAAAAGGAATAAATGTCGTCCCTTTAGTGGTGCTTTAATGAGTGTGGTCTTCTGGTGGTGAGATGAGGAAACTGATGGAAACCTCACAGGAAGGGCCAAGAAGACAGGTAAGTTCATGTGGTTTTTTTTTTTTTTCCCTTTTTTGGTGGATGTTATCTAGAAAGGGTATTAAAATGGTAGGTGTTGATAGCAACCCAGGGACACCGCTAGGAAATAAGCTTGAGAATACAGAAATGTACCATTTTATTACAAAGTCTCTCAAAAATGAAAATGTTTCAGAAAAAGGAAGCTAGACTACTAACCTCCACCTGCAGAACTGGGGGGAGACGGAGGGCAGTGAGAGTTTCTTAGCTCACGTGGGGCCTGTGTGAAGGTATGAGAACAGAACCAATCCAGTGATGTTACCTTAGGAGCCCAGAGAACAGGGAACCCCTGAAGATGCATCCATCCATCCATCCCTTCCAGAACACTGAACAGGGGTCCCTTTCCAAAGGGGCTGAGCAGGCCCCCAGCATGTCAAGATTTCAACTACGGCTGTATCATCATTTCCCTCCAGATCTGTACCCTTTGTTGTTTTAAGACTGGGGGACGCAAGATAGCTGCTAAAAGAGCTGTCTCTTGCAGCATAGCTGCCCTGTACTCAAGGGCCCTGGCTCCTTGCTAGTCCCGAGGGACATTTATATTTAATATACTTTATATAAATATACAGAGAAATAGAAAATATAAAATCTGAGAGGTTAGGAGGAGAAAGCAGGGAACTTGGCAAGAAGCCCGAGCTGGAGAGATCTGCTTAGGCCAACTTGACCTCCTCTTTGACCCTGTGGAGAGAGCAGAAACTGGCATAAGATAATAACCCGTCCCAGAGGCCTTGAGGCAAAAGTGGACACAGTGACTCCCACAGCACCCAGAATGCCCAGGTGACCCATGGGGGGTGGGGGTTCCTAGCTCTGCCTTGAACTGCAGAGAAACACTAGCCCCTGAAAGAGGCCTTTGTAAGCTGGACAAGCTGTCCCTGGGCCTCCTCTGAGTGGTGGGACAAAGGGGTTGATGCTCCAGGGCCAAGGAGATGGTCACTCCTTCCTCACCCTTTGGCTTCTGGCTTTTCCTCCTTGGTTTTCTCCTCTTCTGTGACCTCTATAACAGAAAAATGCAAGGGTCACCAAAGCCAGCCCCTCTGGAGAAAGTCCAGGTCTTCACTTACCCTAAAACCCCTTCTCTAAAACTAGCAGAGGACACAGAAAAGAGAAAAACCCATCCCATGTCCTCCCAGTGAGGCCTGGTGAAAGAAACAGGTTGGACCGGTTTCCCAGCCTGCGAGAGCCAGAACCCAGTGGGAGGAGGCAGCCCCCTGGGAAACTGGGGTGAAGTGCTGGGAAAAAGACTCGGGTGGTATGTGAGAGCCAGGCTCAATCAGCCAGTAGAAATGACTTTCATTGTTTTGTGGGCCTGGCTGCTTCTGAGCACCACTGAAAGGCCCAAAGAGCGAGTTAGAGCCCCACAGGGCTGGCAGGGCCTGAGTCTGCTCCCTCCTCCTGGTGCCCTACATAGATTCCTCATCCCCCAAGGCCAAATCCTGGCCCAACCCAAACCCACCTTTCTTCTCCTCTGGGTCTTTTTCTTTCTCATCCTCTGTTTTGACTCTCTTGGCTTTCTTGAAGTTGGAAGAGTTCTTGCGGCCACCTTCTCCCTCCTCATCTGAATCGGAGAACTCTTCCTCACAGGCAATTCGTTTGTCAGAGGAACAGACTGGGAGGCAGTGAATGGGAAGTATGGGTGAGTCGGCAGGGGGCTGTTTATCCCAGGATCTATGCCCAGTGCGTCACTCTGCCTCCTCCAAGACAACAGGGTAAAGCTTTAGAAGAAGTGGGGGAGATTCAGACTCCCTAACTTTTCCCCACTTGGAACAGATTTCTCAGTGGAACACAGCACTGCCTAATCTTAGTATTCTGGGAGGCTGAGGCAGGAGGACTGAAAATTCAGCACAGTGTGGACAGTTCCCTGAGACCCTGACTTCAAAATAAAAATAAGAAAGTGCTAGGGACAGTAGCTCAGTGTGAATGCCCTGGGTTCAGTACACAGAATTAAACAATTTTTTGTTTGTCTTTTTGAGACAGGGTCTCACTTTGTAGTTCAAGCTGATCTTGAACTCACTGTGTAGCCGAGGCTGGTCTCGAACTTGCAGTGATCCTCCTGCCTGCTGGAATTACAGGTGTGAGCCACCACGCCCAGCACAGAAACAAGTTTCTCAACAAGCAGGGAGGTTGGAATGATGAAGCAGAACAGTGGAGGGGAGTCAACTGTCTATCGGGTGGGCAGGGACAGGAGTCTGGGTCTTACTTGAGATGCGCTTGTCAGGGTCTTCTTCGTCCTCATCACCACTTTCCTCAGGGATGGCATCTTCAGGAATTGCCTGCATTTGGACCCCAGGTGCATGTGGCAACATTCTCAGGTTCTCAAAGAGCCGCTGTCTGTGGCCAACAAGAGAGGATGGCTAGGCTCATAGGGACAAGCCGGAGCCTAGAGCGAGTGTTCACTCAGGGGCAGTCGGGTGGTACACTTACTTGATCTTCTCCAGGTAATCATTAGAGTTCTGGTTAGTCATATTGGAAGGGCTGATATGAAGCTTGAAATCTGGTCCAAAGTATTCGAAGTAGTCATTATACGGAAGCTCTGATTGGGCGGGAGGGAGAAGTCAAAGACCTGGCTTAACCACAGGACCCAGATTTTTTCTGTAGGTTTCTCTAAGTCTGTTCACCTATCTATAAGTGAAGAAGGGCAGACGTGGAGGCACCTGCTTCTAGTCCCAGCTGCCTGCATCCTCCTGAGGCAGGGGGAGCATTTGAGCTCACAAGTTCCTAAGGCCAATTTGAGCAACATGGTGAGACTTGGCTTGAAAGAAAGAAGCCTTTGGCCCGGGGTTTAGCTCAGTGGTTCCAGCACTTGTCTTGCAAGCTCAAGGGCCTGGGTTTGATCCCTGGTAACCACACACAATACTGGGCGTGGAGACTCACGCCCAGCATCCCAGCACTCGGGAGGCAGAGACAGGAAGATTGTGTGATTTGAGTTTGAGGCTGAGCTCAGGGCCAGCCTGAACTACAAAGCAAGACTGTCTCAGAAAAAAAAAAGAAAACTTTGACAGTGGGAGACTTGGGCAGCTACAGAATTTTAATATTTTTAACACTATTCTCCAGTGTCCACACTAGTGGTATATGTGTCACAAGGACACAAGACTCCAAAAAGGGATACGGAAAACTCCAAAAAGGGATACGGAAAACCAACAGCTGTGGTGTCAAAGGGGACAGGCCAGAGACTCAGTGACCAGTATCAAAGGAGAAAAGGCACTGAGCCCAGAGGGAAAGGTGGTGTGAACTCAAGGACACATAACTGCAGCACCCACACAGCCCAACCTACCCCTGGAGCAATTACCATTGGGAATCTCTGTGTCCAGAGCCACAGCTGTTTCGTATGTCCAGCACCGGGCGACATTACGAATGGTGTAACCGCCTCCTCCCAGCATCAGCATAGGCAGGTTGAAGCTTTTAACAAATTCCACACACTTGGCATGCCCTGTGGAGCAAAGAGGGATGGATGCTGGAGTGGAGGCGCACTCGGCAGAACCCCGCCCATCCACAAGTACTACACCTGGCCTCACCTTTGATGGTCAGATTGAAGCAGCCCAGGCGGTCCCCAGAGAGGGAGTCTGAGCCGCACTGCAAGACCACTGCGCTGGGCTGAAACATCTCCATTACCTTGGACATGACCTAAAAAGACGTGGGTTGGTCACCCCCGAACCTCAGGAAGGCTGAGGTTCGGTGGTGGATGCAGCAGTACTTTCTTCTATTCCTTATCATCCATTTCCACCTTCCCACTCTCCCTCACGCTGTGTGGTAGATAGAAGCGAGGTCTAGTAATCCAAAGCCTAGAACGGCCTTGTTCAGGGAGGTCAAAAGATCAACTCCCTGATCTCTCCTTCCTTTAGGAAGTCTTTTTTTTTTTTTTTTTGTGGTACCTGAACTCAGGACCTTGTGCTTCCCAAGCAGGCATGAGGCCATGAACCTAGATCCCTGGCCTGGAAGTTTTTCAATCCTTGGCTGCATCTGGCCTACTCATTTCGTCTTACAGACTTTACACCTTGGCTAGGAGGCACTTCACCATTGTACACAGTATCACAGCTACAGTCTGAGGACAGAATGGTCTCAGACTTCTCTGTCACAGTTGCGACGAGGCACGTAGTAGGTACTTGATGCTGAGTAGCTACTTGACCCTGTTAGACTAATATAATTACGACAATTTCTCATTGCTTATAAAGGAGTATTTAACTCCCAAGCACGGCGTTTAAGCCTCTCTTTACCTATGGACCCCCAAAGCCATTTTCTACTACCTTCCTCCTCCTTCCATATCATACGGGCTTGCTCGCCACTCCATACTTGCATCACTGTACTTTTGCTGGTGCAGTTCCTTCTGCCAAATACAGGCCCTTCAGCACCCACCTCCTTCACACGGGTACCTCCCCATTGTTCCGAGTCCAGCTCACATGTTACCACCTCTGTGAACGTACCCGGCTACCCTCTCCCCCACCCAGGCAGCAGGCTGTCGTCCCTGCTCATGCCTCAGAAACGGGCCCTGGGCCAGCCTGCCCGAGGACTCCAGCAGCAAGCAGGCCTGCGGAGCATGCCAGGCAGCTTCCCTGGCTCTCTAGAAGGGCTTTCCCAGACAAAGCCAGTCTGCAAAGTCTGGAATAAATCCCCATTCTTCAAATGTGCAGATTACCAAGATAAGGCAAGAGGAGTATGAGAAACCCAGGCAATGTAACACCACCAAAAGAACACAACAATCTCCCAGGCCAGTGATGGCAAACCTCGAGGAGCTCTCAGTGATAACAAAGAGCTGACTGTGGCACGCTTGCCATAGGTTTGCCAGCACTGACCAGGAGCTGACCCAAGAGAAATGGATATAAAGTCATATAGGTCACTGCTGTTGGGTGTGTCCTCTATCACAGGCTGTAAGGACAAAAGGCGTACCTTAGATATACCTATATCTAGTAGAGGGCCGAATCAACAGAGGGCACCAGCAAATATTGGACAATTTTGGTTCCCTACCTGAGCACCCTGTGATCCAGGGTTGAAAAATCTCACTTCCCAGGCAGCCACAGCAGGTGAGACTCCCAAGGTACCTAGCTACCCTTCCCCTAGATCAACCCCACTTGTAGCCCAAAGGGCGGATAAGGGTACTTACCGGCTTGAAAATGGCCTCATAGGACTCGTCGTCAATCCCATCTCGGAGAGGGTAGTTAACAGCATAATACTTGCCTTTGCCAGCCCCAATATCCTAATCAAGAGGGATATTAAAGTAAAACTGAAAGATGAAGCTAGGAGGGAGTTCAAGGATAGGGGCTGGAAGGCTAAAGAAAGCAGTGGTGGATCTGAGAGAGACAAGCGGAGCCCACGAGGGAGCCAGGACAGAGCAGGGACCTGTTTTTCCCCTTTATGGAACTTGGCTCATGTCTGTACACACACTCAGCAATGCGAGCTGGTTACTGGGTCAGAGATGGACTATTCTACCCCACAACATGAAATTTCTGCTCTGGACTGTGTTAGAGCTGGCCAACAGCTGAGTCACAGACATAACACCCACCTCTAACCACCTTCTCTTCTATCCTGATTCTCTCCTGCCTAGGTAGCCAGCAGGGAAACAAGAGGGAAGCTCTTCCAATGAACTTCAAAATAGTAAATGCTCACTCATTCTAATGTGTGCTTGCTATAGCAAACAGCTGCACTGGTGCCACGTTTTCACCAAGGGTGACTGGCGTGGCAAATATCCGACTTCACTGTATTCATTTTTGTTTTTTTGAGACAGGGTCTTGCTTTGTAGTTCAGGCTAGCCCTGAGCTCACTACACAGCCCCAGACTAGCTTCAAACTCATAGTAGTCCTCCTGCCTCTGCTTCCCAAGTGCTGGGATTACAGGTGTGAGTCACCACACCCAGCACTGTGGTAGGTGATTTACCAGGATCGAACTCAGGACCTTGCGCTTGCCAGGTAAGATGCCAGAACCACTGAGCTAAATCCCTGGGCCTCACTGTATTCATTTTAACAGGGATAGTTCAACTGTGTAGTTTCAGAAAGGGAAAATGTCTGTTTACAATTATTTTATCTGTTTTTCTGGGGAGAGCCCATCACTGAGTCAGATTGCCAAAGGGGAAGGTGACCTAAAAATATTATGGATCCTTAATATAAGATGGTCCGGAAGTCCTAACTCCTAGCCCAAAACTCAAGTTCTATGGAACAGGGTGTGATGTAGCCAGCTGTGGCCAGAAGGAAAGCACGTGTCAGGAGGCTTCCACCCTCCTCTGGCCCCTCGTGTCGTGTGTGTACCATCATTCCCTTCCTCCAGGAGGAGGGACAGAATCCATAGCAGGTGTCCCGGACTGGAGGGTGCTGTTCTAAATGGCAGAGGCAGGGAATGGCTTCTAGTGGCACAGGACAGGAGAGTCAGAGCTGGCAGCTGAGGGTGAGCTGGTGGGCTCCTAGAGGGAGTTCTCACCCGTAGGTCCCCAGTTCCTGGGAAGTACTCCCCGTACTTATGAAAGGACACAGTCATGACCCGGTCCGTAGTATAGAAGGCCTCTTCGACGCCATCACCATGGTGAATGTCAATGTCAATGTACAGCACTCTCTGGTGATACCTAGGATCAGAAGGGGGTCAGGGGTCTGGGGCTCTTTGGGGATGGGACGCGCCAAGGGCGCCAGGTCCCAGCTTACCGGGCTGGCTGCCTCCCTCAGGTATCTCTAAGCACCAGAGCCGTGGAAACTGGCTGAAGGAGGGTGGAAGAGCGGCAGGGTGTCTCCAGAGGCCTGACCAAGCCGACCAAGTCCGATCTTCCTACTCTACAGCCAGGGTCAATTCCGGCCACACAGGGCACTCTGGAGGCTGGATCTGAGCAGCACCTGCCCCTGATCCTTCCGTGGGCTCAGATCAAACCAAGACCCCGTCAAGGAGAGGATGGCCGAGACACTCACTGAACACATCCTAGCCAGCACACCGCAGTAAAAGCAAACTAGGGAGGCAAGCCCGTGGGGAGAGGAAAGGGGGAACCTGGCCTAAAGTGCTCCTCCAAAGACAAGGCCAGGCAGGCATACTTTAGCAGTTCCAGGATGGCCAAGACGATATCGTTGACGTAACAGAAGCCAGATGCCTCGGACTTCTTTGCATGGTGCAGGCCCCCGGCCCAATTCACGGCGATGTCCGTCTGCTGCTTATTAAGTTTCACAGCACTTGCTGGGCATGGGAAGAGGGAACATAAGCCTGTTACTAAACCACTCTCCCCTGTCACTTAGAAGCCCAAAGAACTCCATGAGAGGTAAGACTTGCCTATTTAACAGCTATATTGTACAATATGCAAGAAAGTCCCCTCCCTATTCCTATAGGGAATAAACACGAACCCGGGTATCCTTGTAAAACTATTTTCCAAACCATGGGTGATAACCTGTTAGTAGGTCTTAAAATTGATTCGGAGGGTCATGCTTGTGTGCATGTGAGGTGCAACAGGGTAGATTAAAAATATCTAAGTGGGGCCGGGGAGTTAGCTCAGTGGTTTTGGCACCTGTCTTGCAAGTGCAAGGACCCGGGTTCGATCCCCGGCAACCACATACCATACTGGGTGTGGAGACCCACGCCCTGTAGCAACCAGTACCACATACCACAGTGCCGGGCGTGGTGGCTCACGCCTGTAATCCTAGCACTCAGGAGGCAGAGGCAGGAGGATTGCTGTGATGTGAGTTGGAGGCTGAGCTCAGGGCCAGCCTGAACCACAAAGCGAGACCCTGTCTGAAAAAACCTAAAAAAAACCTAAAAATAAATAAATAAATAAAAATATCTAAGTGAGGGTCGGGGGTATAGCTCAGTGGTTCCGGTGCCTGCCTTGCAAGCACAAGGTCCCAGTTCAATCCCAGTAACCACATACAACAATGCCAAGTGTGGTGGCTCATGCTCACCAGCAATCAGTACCACATAACACAGTGCCAGGTGTGGTGGCTCCTGTCTGTAATCCCAACACTTGGGAGACAGAGTGAGGAGGATTGCTAAGTGTGAGGCTGAGTTCAAAGCCAGCCTGAATTACAAAGCAAGACCCTGTCTCAAAAAACTAAAAAGAAAGAAAAAAGAAAAAAAAAATTAAAACAAAAACCCAAACCTGTCTATCACATAATGTGACACATTTTAGAAAACATAGTTGTACCTGATATGTTCAAACATATAAAAAAGGATGGACATACAAACTCCAAAATGGAAACAGATGGTGTGAATGTAAATGATTTTGCTATATTTCTGTGCATGTTTTTGTTTTCTGAGATTACACTGAGAGAGAGAGGATTGGATACAATGATCATGAGAAAAAAAATACAGTCAGGCACCACAGAACATTTCGGTCAACAACAGACCGAATATAGAAGAGTGGTCCCGTAACATTTTAACGGGGCTGAAGTACCTAGAGGAGCTGTCGATATTTTTCCCTTTTCTTTTTTACTAGTATGCATTTGTGACGTGCAATGAATATACTCATCGTGCGGAGCTGATACACACATGCAGCATCTTAAGCCATGTAGCTGTAGGTAATGTGGCACAAATCATTACTCTCTTCTCTATGGTAATGCTGATACAAACACACCCAGCACAGTCCAATTACTGGTTGATCGTTAACAGCACTGCACTTACTATTAGCTATTGTGGTAGAGAGGTCTCATATGATAAAAAGCTCACTGAAAACTGTGCCACGGCGCACTGGCAGTAGCTCCAGACATGCCACGTTTACTCTGTCTCTCGATTTCCCTGCTCTCTCTGCTGCTCCCTGGCCCAGCACTGGGGACTGAACCCCGTTCCTTCACAATGACCTATGTCCCCAGCTCCTTTTAAATTTTTTACTTTGACACAGCATCTCACTAAGTTGCTAAGTTGCCCATGTGGGGATCAGACTTGTGATTCTTCTGCCTGAACCTCGCAGCACGCTAGCATCACTGCACATGGCACCATGCCCAGTTCAGTGGCTTGATTTATCCAGTTTTGTTCTTTGTGGCTCCAAGAGTGATAGATTGTGCCATAACAGAAACCATGTGGCTCATGTAAGTATAGCACCTAGGTCTGTCCATGTGCATGTTTTTG
>PVIR01013641.1:0-41933 GCA_004026965.1 Petromus typicus
CAGCAATCCTCTTGCCTCTGCCTTCCGAGTGCTGGGATGGGGATTACAGGCATGAGCCACCACGGCCAGCATTGTTGTATGTAATTACAGGGGATCAAACCAGGGATCTCCCATTTGCAAGGCAGGTGCTAGAACCACTGAGTTAAATCCCCGGCCCTAGGTCTGTGTGTCTGATATAAGAGATTCATTATAAATCATTGTTACTTTGAAATTTTATCTTTACAGGTAAAATTAACCATAGTTCTGATACTTATGTTGAAAGACATGGCCATTATCAACTCGCCTTAAAACAGTAACTGAAAAAATGATGATTATGGTCCAATCAGTAGGTAAGGTACCACCAGCTTCCACACAATCCAGGACTTACATTTTGCTGGGTAAACTCTCTGAACATAGCTGCCAGACTGTCATCCTCAATGTCACAATCAGTCTTGATAGCCACATTCAAAATGTGAATTGGTTCATCCCTGGGGACCTGTAACCCAAGACACAAACCAAAGAAATCATGAGACTGGCTACTATGGAAGCAGGAAGAAGTTATAGTACCTGGTGGAACAACTGAAAAAGTCAGACCCTGATAGGGTACTTTGGTTTGCCAATCAGTAGCAATAATAAAACTGAAGCTGCTGCTCAATAGCCACAACAGAGATGAAATAAAGCACATAAAAGATAAAGCAGCAAAGGCATTAGCTAGAGTTGGCTTCAAATTTTGACTTGACTGAACTTGAAAATCATCATGTTTCAACTTTGTAACCAACAAAAAGAAACAGAACTATTTTATTTGTTATATCTCTACAAAATGTGAACAGAATTGAGTTAAAGAAGTCATTTGAACATATTCCTATTTATTTCCTTACACTTTATCAAACAGAAGTATCAAACCATGGTGAAATATAGTAATGACGTAGGATAAGAACAGAACAATTTGTTTACTAAGAGATGAAAAGAAGGGATATTAAAAGGATAAAGTTTTCAACAAAATGACTATTTTTCTGAAGCCTAGAATCCAGTATTCTCTGAGGACAATAAGTGCACCACTATGAAAAGGTACAAGCTATCACCAAATAAGAATTTGAGCAATCAAAGTTAAAATCTTCAAACTAACAGTCAGACACCCAGAGGCAGCTGCAGAAATATATTTGAATCTATTCTACACCACAAATTCCAAGATTAATATTCCAATTTAACCTTTTTGAAATATACAATTTATTTTCCACCTATTCCCCAAAATATTTTGTTGTGCCATACAAAATTAAATAATATATATAAAGTAAGATAGGAACGTTGATTCTTCTCTACAATGTTCCAAAGTCAGAAAGTGTACAGCGTATAATAGTAAAGTCTCATGTCTGAAGGAACAAAGCAGTCTCGCAAAAAAGGACACAATACCTTGTCTTCATCATATAGAGATGTATGACCTGCCTCTGGAAATGTGGGGCTTTGGGGTGGGGAGTCAGAGAAGCAGCTCATCACTTCATCAAAGATCCTGAAAAATACCACAGAAACAGCCACCATGAGAAGCCAAGTGGCAGAAAATTCAACTGGCAGAAAACTAATGCTGCCATTGGCAGCTCAGTCTAAAAGAATAATCTATTTTACCTTGTACTCAATAGTCAACTGAATAGAAACACCAGTGGCTAGAGATGACATGCAAAATTTCAGCAAGTGGCAGAAATTAGGTGGATGAATTGCTTAAACTTTAATAAACCATATGTATGTTTTCTTTTTTAAAAAAGAATGATCTAAAGCTTTTTTTGTTTTTTCAATATGTAAGATATGAGCACTGCTATCACCATCACTCTTAAAGTAACAGAAAGAGCCTGAGACCGAAGCTGTGACAGACCAATGTAATTACCCCTCCCCCTAGGGTGATGCATCAGTATACATCAAGAGATGGATGCTGAATGCATTTAATCAAAAGATGTATCATCTCTGGTAGGGCTCACTCTAGTGTTGTGTTTAATTTCTCCTGACATTTCACTCATCACAGAGCAGACAGCTTCTTCTGTTAGCTCCTAAGAAAAAGATGATTTTTGTTTGTTTCTATTTTTTTTCTGACCAGACTCATACTACTAGCAGCGGCATGTACAGCCTGAATAAGCAGTAGAAATAGAAAGATATATACCTCTCCAAGGAGAGATACAGTAAGGGCAACACCTCCTTAGCTGCCTAATGGCCATTCGTTGGATCTTTATTTTTCAGAAAAGTGAAAGCCTAAACAGAGAAATCTATGGCATCCCTGGTACAGATAGAGTTCCACAATATCTTACCTGACAAAATCTTCAAAAGTCCGAAAAGAGACCATTCCACCCATCCGCTGACATGGTGGAGTGAAGGAGTTGTCCAATAGCACATCGCTGACACTAGCTACATGAGTCATGCCATAGTGGTTGAGGTTGGAGGAGAAGGACATTCTAAATGATAATTCAATCAAGTTCATTAGGAGTGAGGACTGGAGAATAGTAACAGGAAAAAGGAGACGGGAGAAGATTCTGTGGCTGGGTCAGGTTGCAGAGCAGATTTGGTTTTTTTTACCCACTGTGGATAAAGTTGTCTTGCTAGATTCATTGTATCAATTGAATTTCCTCATAAACACTTTTATCACTCCAAAATTTTTTCATATAGAAACTATCAGAAATTTCACTCCAATTTTAATATTATTATTATTATCATTATGCTATACCTGATACATGAATAGCACATGTGGGTTAAAAACTGTGCTGCATCTTCCCCTTCCCCAAAGCATTCCCTTTTAAAAGGAAGTATGCCAGCCAAGTAAGTTGTAATTATGGAATACTTAAGGAACAATAATAGGTTAAGTATTCACACATACAAAGATAAGATAGGTACATATAGTTAAACAGGACAATAATTTTAAATAAAAAGGATTGAATAGTTTAGAATAAACCATTATAAAAAGAATTATCTGTGGTACAGAAATAAGTTAATTTACAAAAGAAACTATTGAAGTATTTACATTTTCCTTTAATGGGTTTACAGGGATAGTTGTTAATTAGAAATATGGTTCTCTCTTTTTGAAAATGAGATATTTTCAACTTCAAATTCCCTTTTGATGTTTTAAACATTTTTAAAGTAGAATAAAAATATCTTCACTGAAAGCCCTTAGTAATTCCTAGCAAGATATAAAAGGGCAGAGCATGGGTCTCAAAGTATGTGTAAGCATGACAAACAGTTGCTAAATGGAAATGCTTGAAGAAAATTGAACTGATTTGTTCAATCTAAAACCATAATGAATTGGAATATTCCTTGGTGCATCTCGGCAATATGTACTGATAAATAATACTGTAAGGTGTTTCTGAATGCAGTTAATCAGGACAGCCTGTTAGGAAGGACCAAACTAAAGGATGCCTCCTGGGCTTCCTGACATGTTACTGGCATGTGGATCTGAAGCCAATTCAGAGTGAGGCAATGGTATCTGACCTTGAGAAACTGCCCAAATATCCTAAAATATATACCTACAACACTGCAGGAATAAGAAAGCCAGCAATGTGGACTTGCGATCTGGGCACTTCTTGCACCTTTTAGCAAATTACACTTATAAAAACCAATGGAATTCTTTACAGGATGGAAATGCTGCTCACACAGACTATGGAGACTGACACTCCTGGATTTTATACTTTTCCAAGTGATGACTGTGGAAAAGGTACTCCATCTTTTGACAGTACTAAGGAATAGAAAGGCACAGCAGGAGAGGAAACCACTGACACCATGAGTGAAACAAACAAATGAAACACAGATCAAGCAAGTCTTACACATGGTACTCCCTAGCAACTGGGATTCTGAGCTGTATTAACTCAGAAATACTATCATCCTCCTTTTTTCTAGGCTCATCAAATGTATTTACTAAAGGAACAAGTATGTGAGGATATTTTTCTACCTACCTGGCAATAAATCAGAAAGATAAAAGGGTTCCAGACAACATTTAAAGGAACTCTTTCCTCTAAATAAGCCACAGGCTGTTTGTGGCACACATGAGGTTAAATATTTTTCACTCAAGAGAATCCCATGGGAGATAGATATGATTTAGTTTCCTTCTAGTACTATTTTCATAGGCTAGAGCTGCTGAAGACAAGCAGGAATGAATAAGCCTACTCTCCAAAGGGAAGACTGGGTGCCCTTATAAAAACACTCCCTTACAGCCAGCAGGATTGGTGGCACATGCCTGTGATCCCAGCTTTCCAAGAAGCTAAAACAGGAGGATCACGTATTTAAATCCAGCATGGATTACTTAGTGATTTAGTGACCCTGTCTCAAAATTTTAAAAATAATAAAAGGGTTAGGGATACAGCTCAGTGCAAAGGCCCTGAGTTCAAATAAACAAACACCACCTTCCTTTCTTTCTCACATCTAATTTGGGTCCTAAAAACTTTGATCAATTTTTGATCATTTAATGTTTAAAGGGAAAGATACTAAATAAATGTAAGTCTATAAATATTTCCATGTAGAACATTACAGTAGTACCTCAATCACAAGTGCTTCTGTTTGCAAAATGAAACAGAAATATTTAGCAAAGTTTTGCCTCTGTTCATAAACTCCACATTATGTGACAAATATGACCATGGCCATCTTTCCTCACACAAACACAAACGCAGCCATCTTTCGCAAAATAATAAAGTTAAGTTCACAAAGAGGTACCACTGTACCTATAAAGAGCTTGTTACCAAATTACCACTGCTTTAGCATTTTGTGGATTCAATTCTCATTACAATTGCTGTTCTCTCAAACTTGCATTGTGTATTTCCTTGCTTGGCTCAGGAGGCAAGAGGATATGTACTAAAATATCATTTGTGCTACATTGGCCTAGAAAGCTCTTCACAAGGCTAAATCTATCAAAACACAGATATACTTTTTCAATATTAACCTTATTACAGGTTTAAAATAAAATTACTTCCAAATCTCTATAACACTTTAAAAATATCTAATGAACTTAAAACATGAGATCAGCTATTTCTGGATTTCAGCTCATCTAAATGGAGAAATAAAATAGGAACTAAAAATTTAAAAAATTGTGGAAAATTTGCCAAGACAGGAGTAACCTGAAGAGCTTTTCCACTGAAAGTCCCAAACTAGACAGAGAACTTAGCAAAAGATATCTACAGAAAAGCAGAACATCATAAAAACTCTTTTTTACATATAATTAAATGGAAGCTTTTCTGTAATGAAGACTTTTAAGTATTGCTCATTAAACAGTTGAAGAAAAGCTGAAGACATGTTTTCCAAACAGAAAGAATAGTTTAGTATATTGAAAAAGGAGCCCACGACTCCATAGCAGAAGACACCACGTTAGATTGTCAAGTGAAGTGTTATTTGTTTCCTGGTTTCACTATTCTATGTTATTAAGAATTTTTTTTAAAAAGGTGCTTTTAATTGGAAAAGAAACTTAACATACGGTACCTGTTTAGCGTGGGGATGTTCCCTCTGTAATTAAACAACCACAGTTAGTTACTGGTAGGTTAGTGAAAGCCATAATAAAAGAATTGTCAGAGCAGACACAGACCAGTCACAGGAGCGCCCGTTTGGCAGCTCTGGCATTTAGCAGACATAATTAAGTACTCATTACCCTTCAACCCCCAGGGTGCCTCCAAAGAGGCATGTTTCCTAACCTACCTCACCACTGAAGCTGTTGAGGAAAGGGCGACAATGTATTTATCGTGGATTGAAAAAAATAACTCTATTACAAAAAATAATAATGATGCTGAAAAGTGGTAAAATATAGAATGGTGAAAAGTACCTCAAACTGTTTGAAATGGTTTGTTATCTTAAGCTGAAACATGAAATATAGTTCCTGACAAGGTTGTTAAAGATTCCTACCATTGAAGGTGTAATAAGCAGAGGTTGATTCCACAGCTCCTCCTACCTTTCTATTTTCCTAGAATGTGACAGATTCACAAATTCTCCTCCAAAGAAAATGTAGTGTTCTGAGCTCCTAGCTTTTTAATCATGAGCTTACTCTCACAGGGAGTCTGGAGCTTAAAGGAAACTGAAAATCATGTAGGAATGTAAGCACAATTGAATCTACCACTAGAGTGGTAAAACTGTTGAAGTTAATTAAAACTTTTTCATTGAGTTTACGATAATACTGTTTAAACTGCTGTTAGCTTAAAAACTCTAGGACTCTCCTAAATAAAACCTTAAAACCTAACCCTAGCCATGCGTGGTGGCTCACACCTGTAATCCCAGAACTTGGGAGGCAGAGGCAGGAGGACTGCTATGAGTTCAAGGCTGAGCTCAGGGCCAGCCTAAACTACAAAAGCAAGATACTGTCTCAAAAAAACAAAACACAAAAAAACAATAAAACACCTAACCCTAAAACTTTCTTATGAAGCTTATGTCAAAATCATGAAAGAAAGATTAGGGTAAGAATGGGAAACAAGGCAAATTTCTTGCATTCACTTTGGTCTTGGCTACTATTTCAGTGCCAGTCATTTTCCTACTTAAAAAGAATCAAACAAAAACTCTTATTTTCAATGTTAAAAGGGCCAAGTTATACTTACCACCCATAATTTAGAGGTACTGTAAAGGGGTTGATTGGCTGATCACTTAACCTTCTTACATTCTTTTATCAGCATTTAATCATTGTTGGGGTTTTCAGGCACACAGAGGACTTAATAGGCAGAACATAGTGGGTGGTGCTGATGATATGTGGGAAGGAGGATAGAGGGAGGAAAATGATGCACTTTCCACGGCAGTGAAAGGAGCAGAATAGACTGAGCTGGCCATATAAATAAAAAGCTGTGACATATCGCTGCGCACAGACTGTATACCTTCTGTGATTTGTGGGTAGCAATGCTCTCTGCATCAAACCTGCATCACAGAGTGAATTCATAACGCAGCAAGAGCAAACTCCAAGTGTAAACAGCTGATCCTTTGCTGTCTTGATTCCTTGGGCTACTCACCCAGGACAATATGTTTTATTTTATAAGAGATCCTTAGTTATAATGCACTTGGTCCTGATGAATACATGAAGAGTATGAAGATTCTATAGCAGAGGGAGGTGTGGCTGAATATAAAACTAACTACTAAAGAGAACATAGAAAAGGCTTTCATTTAAGATGTAAGATTCTAAAAGAATGTTATCACCTGCACAGTTTTTTAGCATGAATCTCAGTTTGGAGAGAAGAACACTACAATAACAGCAATCTCATGTTCCTTTCATCTAGGTTTCTGGAGCTTAGAAACCAGTACAACCTTCCTCAACTATTAACCATTTCCTTAAACTAATAAAATGGTTTCATTGCTTCTGTAGCTACACTCCAATCCCTTAGGGAGTATTCACAGGATGAGGGCCATATTTTCAGGAGAAAAAGGCCTAAATTGAAAAGAACATCACCAACAACAAAAAGCCAGCATTTCCCCAGCAGCAATTCTCCTGCTCTCATAGAGAGCCCCCTGCTGCTTTGTTATAAGAATTAGACACCATCTACACAGTCTAGGGTAAAAAACAAAAACTCTCAACATCTCCAGTTTTTAAAGGGATGACTCCAAATGAATCATGTAAGAAGCTGAGAACCAGCTTATTCTCTTTGTTAAAATAAAAGTTTGTGGGCTCATAGGAAAATGAGTAGGGAAGGAAGGATAAACTGTTAAGAGGTAAATACTTAGTTATGTCCATAATGATCATTTATATATTTTGTTAACCTATACAGGAGCTATTTGAACAACTTAATAAGACACACTGTACACTATAATGATATACCAGAAGGCCTGTGAAAAATAAAAGATTATATATGTATGAGTCAAATATTTCATTTATGGAGTTAAAAACAAAATAAAATCTACCACATTTCACTGCATACTCATCATCCAAAAATAGTAAAAATGTTCAATTTCTATAAAGCAATCAACTATATCTTAAAAACATAAATGAGATGTATCTGACTCCCCAAATTTGCTGTTTGGACCATTCAAAACACTTACTGTCATGAATCTTATTCATGGTGTTTTGATAAATACTGGAATCACTTTCCTTCTGGTAAATTAGCTCCATTTTACAGATATGATGACTAAGAAACCAAAGTGGATTTTTCCCAAGATTGCTAGTGAATTTAGTATCATAAACCAGAATCTGACCTGGCATTTTCTTTTCTCTATTTCTTAAGCCAGCATTACACATCCATATAAATTTTAAAGAAGGACAAGAGAAATCCTTTGAATTCTGGCATTGAATCACCTCTGATTTTATTGATCTGCTTGCTCAGAATGACTGGAAAGCCTGTTTCAGTATGAATGCAAAGTCAGAATAGCTGCCTGCTAGCTGAACTCTCTTCAAGAAACACTGACTTCTCATAGAATCACAAGTTTTCTGGGCCTCATTACCTTCACTTCCAGCTGAATTTCATTTTGCTTGATTCTTGCTGTTCCTATGTAAATCTCCTATCATATAAAAATGTTCCAGATTCTTTTGCCTTCTAAGTTGAAGGGGGAAAAAAGACGCTATATGAAAATTATGGGGATGCATATAAACAAGCAGTGGTTACATCAAGCTGTGAGACTCAGAGCCAGTACAGGGCAAATCTTTTGAAATCAGGCAGCAAAGCAGAATCAGAAGAGGTCAGCTGAATAACCTACTAGCAGTCACTAACAACAGTACCACAGGAGAAAGAGCAATTTGACTGGCTGTGACCAGTGGTGGTCTCTTTGTGTGGCTATATTTCTGCAGAAGAATCCAAATCAAGAAGTATAAAATACATCTGAACCATGTATTTCTATTGACATCTCCCCCTCTACCACCTCCTTGCAATTGAGACACCTTGTCTCTACTGCAAGAGCTTTAGTTTACAAACATAACATTATTATTGTCTCATTCATTTGCAGCACTTCCAAAGCCCCTTTTTTGGCTCTGCTGGAAGATTTTGCACTTTCTGAAACAAGTACACCAACAGGGGTACAACATATTACAGCTGTGTGCTGTATAATTAGCTACAAACCCAGAGTATAAAACTACAGGGATTTACAGGTGCCCTGGATTCTGCTTTTTCTTCCCCTTGGAATCAGCTGCTCTTCCTTGACAAGGAAGGGACCTTGGGCTACCTTAATGATATATTGAGAGTTTTAAACCCAACACTCCAATCTTACAAGTCTAGAGTGCCAAAATAACACAGGAGAAACTAGAAGCTGAGCCATGGATACAGGAAAGCACTTTGATAAGCACTTAAACCTGCTGAGAATTTTCTCTTTTGCCAGATGCTTGCATCTTATCAGCAGACTATACTGAATGAAGGAAGCAAGAACTGTAGAATTTTATTTATTTAAAGATCATTCTAGCCACTACAACCAAATGCTGCCATGGATATAAAAAAAAAAGTCACAAGTTGGATGACTTTTGAATATTTGAATACTAATCTCTAGATGTCAAAGACTATTAGAATTATCCAGAATGGCACCAAGCTGCTGTTCGGTCACATTTTAAGCTTCTGATTTCTAACCTTCTTTCACAAAAAGGAGGTCTAGAGGCCACTCACCGACAGTTAAACATTGAAGGTACCAAGTAACCTAAATCCACCAAAATGTATTATCAGGGGAGAGTATAGCTGACCTCTTCTGCATGTAAAAAATGAAAAAAAAAAAGTATTTGAATTAAAACACCATAGCACAGAAGGCCATGCTGACAAATAACAGAGAAAATACAATGCAATCTAAAGTCATGGATTTGCAACTAAGAGGTGGAAACAGACATTAAGAAGCCCTCATCCATTATAAATGTAAAAAAATGTACAACAAAATAAACTTCCATCTTTTGCATCAATTTTGACACTTATTTGAATCACAGATGAAAAGTTTTAAAAACCATTTGTATGTATTACCTATAAAAAACATCATTTGGAGTCTTACATTTTATATTCCCACATAATTGTAATATATAAAGACATTGCACAGTCAGAAAGTCTATGGGATATAATACTTTACATATATTTATATAAATATAGCTATACTTTAGACTTAAATTCATAGGCTGACTGAATTAGCTTATTTCCAGGTTATTCTTAGGCATTTAGTATACTCAAAGCTAAATGAAAATCTAAATGTGAAATGATCTGATGAACTGTCAAAAACAAAGACACTGAGGGTGATGCATCATTGTAACAAGCTTTTGCATTTCCAGGACCAGCAGGTGATACTAGGGATTCATACAGGGATAAAAGACAGACACAAATACAAGTTGGGCTCTCAACTCTGAGCCTCTCTGCAAGAAAGAAAAAAAGGAATTGTCAAGTGATATAGTCTGAGCTTCAAGATTAAGCCATGTAAAACGCTAGTTGACCTCATGAAAGTGCTGGGCTCATAGACACTTCAATGAGAGAATTAGGTTAGAGAAAAATAAACAAGCTATTATTCCTGCACCAAGAAAACAAAGAAATTTGCATATTTATGGTTCAAGAAAACTGCTAACTGGTTGCAAGTTACTTTTTAAAAACTAACATCTCTGGGCCAGGAATTTAGCTCAGTGGTTCCAGTGTATGCCTGGCAAGCACAAGGTCCTGAATTCAATCCTTGGTAACCACATGCCATAATTCCAGGTGTGGGGGCTCATGCCTGTAAATCCAGTATTCAGAAGGCAGAAGCAGGAGGACTTCTGTAAGTTTGAGGCTGGCCTGCGCTACATAGTGAGTTCAGGGCGAGCTTGAACTACAAAGTGAGACCCTGTCTCAAAAACAAAAAAAAACAACAAAAAAACAACTCTTAAAAAAAAATCATCTCCCCTTAGAAAAATTCACATACAACAGCACATAACCTTTAAATACTAAGAAAGTGAAAAAGGAAACACACGCACATATCAGCTTACAACTATATTTAAGCTACTGTGCAAGTGAGGGAATTTAAGAAGGGAAAATTCAGGCCAATAGCTTCCCTGAGTAAATCTCTAATGAAATGATCCTCCAGTGAATAATATCTGTGAATGTCAAATAAACTGGAACTTCAGTTCCCAAAGAAAATTTGCAAGTCTGTGTAGAAGACCATGAAGAAGGTAACATGCCTTGACTAAAGAAGGCTGGAGCAGGAAGTCACAGAGATTAAGAACAGTTTTCTCCCCTCCCTTCCAAGCCCCATACCGAGGTCCAAACTCAGGACCTTGTGCTTGCAAGGCAGGCACAGCACCACTGAGCTATATCTCCAGCCCATATAATTTGCTTTTAATAATATTAAGACGACAACAACAGAATTATGGTCAAATTATACTGAAAGCCAGAGTAAGTAAATGTCAGGCATACAAAGACCTAGAATAAATTAAAATAAAAATAAAGTAAAATAAAAGGATATCAAACATGTTGGTCACAAATAACTACTCACATGTGCTAAAAGCATGTATCTTTTCCCATTTTAGAGATAGCCCACTCATTTGTAATGTGATTTGCCTTCTCTAAAAACTGAAACAAGGAGTGGGGATTTAGCTTAGTGATTCCAGTGCCTGGCTTGCAAGTGCAAGGACCTGGGTTTGATTCCTGGTAACAACATACAACAATGCCAGATGTGGAGACTCATGCCAACCAGCAGTCAGAACCACATACCACAGTGCCAGGTGTAGTAGCTTACATCTGTAATACCAGCACTTGGGAGGCAGAGGCAGGAGGATTGCTGTGAGTTCAAGGCTGAGCTCAGGGCCAGCCTGAACTACAAAAGCAAGACCCTATCTCAAAAAAACAAACTAGTTTTGTTTCATTTTAGGCACTTAAATGTGGCTGATGGGAAATTTAAAATTATATATATGGTTTGCATTAGATTTCTACTGGACAATGCTGGTCTAGAATAATGATCAAAAATAATTCTTAATTATTCTTAATTGTTAATTACAGGTGCTCATGAGTTTTGTGAAAAGAAGTCACTTCGACTGTAATCCAAAATGAATCAGATCTTAAAAGTCAGGATCCCAATGTGTGTATTTTCAAAATATTCCTCAAATAATTGAGATTCATTAGAATGGAAAGGAATGCCAGGTGTGGTGCTACACGCCTGTAATCCTAGCACTTGGGAGGCTGATGCAGGAATCCCAAAGAGTTTGAGGCCAGCCTGGGTTATAGTGATCTCAAGGCCACCTGGGACACACAGTGAGACTATGCCTCAAAACAAACAAAAAACAAAATGCAGAAAGAAGAGTGTGGGGATTAGGAAAAGTACTTGGTTTAAAAGTAAGTAAATCTTTTTAAAGATGATTAGTCCTACTCAGTATCTAACAAAATCTTCCTGGCCATTGTCCATGGTTCCTGAGAGAGACTTAAAGTCTAAATCTTAGAATTTCCCAAGCTGTAAGAATGTCTTTGTTACTTATAAACCCCTTGGATCACACCTGAATTTATACTATGAGATGACACAGGATGGTAGCTGGCCACTAGAAAGGCAAGTATGAGAGCAGAGGACTGGAGCTGGATGTGGTACACACTTGTAATCCCTGCACTCAGGAAGGTGCTCAGGAGGATTGTCCCTGAGTTCAGAGGCTGGCCTGAACTAAATAACATGATCCTGTCTCAAAAAAAAGAAAAAGAAAAATTTTAAAAAACAGAGATTAGATGGTTGGGGCTTTGAACCAGGTATCATGACCACTGGGAGGGAAAACTGAACTTAATCATGGAGCTTATGATTCAATCAGTCATGCCTATGAAATTAAAACCTGACAAATACTTGTCAATAAAGTCAATGGAGCTTCTTGGTTGGTTAGCACACTGATGTGCTAAGCGGGTGATGTACCTTGATTCTACAGAGAAAGACTAGGTAAGCTGTGTTTGATATTCCCCTAGACTATGCATTTTCATCTGCCTGGTCCTGATCTGTTTCCTTTACAATAAAATTGTAGTGTTTAAATTCTTAAGTTGTTCTAGGGCATTACTAAATGAGGGAATTCTACAAACCTTCAAGTTTGTAGGCAGTTAGTCAACAGTGCAGGTGGCCTAGGGAGCCCTATTTGATGTAGGAAGTTTTGTGGAGTACTAATCCTTTAGCTTGGGCTATGTGATCAAATTCTAAACAGTTAATGTCAGAACTGAATTGCAGAATACCAGTTCATGTTAAAATAAAGTTATAACTCCATATTGTTACAAAAACATTTGTAAGGAAAATAAAAATCTTATAAAACTCAATTTGAGGAGCAAATCTGTAATAACTGCCCAAATAAACTAAATATAGTACTTATTGTTAATTGCTTCCTGAGGCCTTGACAAATATAAAAAGCAAGTATCAAATTGTTTTGGCTGGAAAGAGTAAGAAAATCATGAGCCAATCAACACCAACAAGTTCTAGCCTGCATGTCCAATACCAAACAAACAAGTATTGGGACAAAAATTTCCCACCAAAATGTGTCAAGTACCAAACCTGACAGGTTTCAAAACAGTTCAGTACCAAAGTATGACTATATCCTTTTGTGATCAAATCTAATCATTTAATCCTAAACTAAAAAAAAGATATTAGATCAAAAAGTATTAAAGGCATTTTCATATTTTCTGGCTTCAATGGAAATTCTTTCCTCATTTTGTATTTATCTTCACTTTCATATCTTCACCAATAATAATGATATTGATGATAACAGTATTTCTGAAGCTTTCAAATAACACATACAATCAAAGAAAACTTTAAAGACTACCAATTACAGTGATGTTCAAGCCTGGTCTTTATAGAGTGTACAATATAGATGTTGAGAGGGATAAGAATATAAGTTTTAAAATATCAGGCAGGGCCAAGGATTTAGCTCAATGGTTCCAGCATCTGCTTTGAAAGCACAAGGGCCCTGGTTCCTGATAAGCACATACAACAATGCTGGGTGTGGTGACTCATACCCACTAGCAATCAGTACCAGTACCACAGTGCTGGATGTGGTGGCTCATGCCTGTAATCCTAGCACTGGGGAGGCAGAAACAGGAGGATTGAATTGGAGGCTGAGTTCAGTACCAGCCTGAACAACAAAGTGAGACTCTGTCTCAAAAAAACTAAAAAAAAAAAAAAATCAGGACAAACCAAGATTTATATTTCTGATGTGAAAGTGAGTAAGATTTCTTAACAAAACAGTTAAGAATTTCCCTTATTTTTCAGTCAATTTTCCCACACCAAACTGGACACACAGCCTCAAAAAAAAAAAAAAGTGTGGCAGGGAAAGCAATTCAGAAAGACAAGGGAAACGATGTGAAGGGAAGGAAATCAGAGGCAGCCCTGCAGGCTGACTACAAATCACTGCCCAAAGGGAAGAGGTAGAAGAAAGCAGGAAGAAAGGAAGATTGTCTTGAGAATTACAGAGCATTAAGTATAGCATGTAGTTCTCTACAATTATTCAAGGAATGCAGGAAAAGAAAGACTGAGTGCTGAGCCCATGTGTGCCATGAGTACTTCGCCGCTTGCTGAAGGACAACCATTCGTTTCTTGAAAATGAGATTTTGAAATCCATGGAGGCAAAAATGTACCAAGAGATGCTTGCTAAATCAAGGATATATGCTTTTCTCTGCCAGCCATAAGGCATTTTTGAGGTACAGAACTGAAAGGATCTTCTGAGACAAAGAAGAGAAGTACTTTTTCAGAAGATGTCTCTGCTCATCTGCCGATTTCTAGTGGATCAACAGTGGCATCCAGTGGTCAAAAGTCTCAGCACAGACTTCTTTGTCTCTAGAAAGGCTCTATTGCTTTGAGTGAAGTAGCAATTGAGAACAAAATCATTTTTGGTGTCTATAACTAAGGATCCCCAAAGACACGGTACTTTGTAATACCAAGCGAAGAACCAAAGGCCATAAAAAAGAAATGGAGAGGGACAGGTTAAGATTGGCTGTGGTATTTATATTTCCTATGGTATTACTAAAAAGAATGAAAATACAGGAAGGAATGAATATGTTTGTGGGTAGAATACCCAGATTTTCATTACCTCAGAATAGTTTTTAAAAATGAGTATATAAGATAAAGTATCTCATTTTAAATCTACAACAAATTTCTATATGTACAGCTTAAAGGATTTAAGAAGGAAAAAATACTAATGGATTAACATAATCAATTAAGTAATTTACTTAAATTTAAGAAGTTGGCTCTGAAGTGTTATTTTAAAATTGATTGAATTTCAACTGTTAAATTCAAGTGTCTGTTTTTATGGAGGAAAATAAAACAAGTTTAGGTACAACTTCAATCTAGAGCAAACATATAAAAAAAGCAAAGTGTTCCACCCAAAATGTTTTTCAGTTTGAGCTGCTGACTAAAAGTACTGGTGATGTTCCAACAAGAGAGAAAAAGACGGAGAGAAAGGAGGAGGGAGGAAAAAAGGAGATAAAGAAGATGATGTTTCTTCAGTAACATGACACAGAGAAGAATGAATGGAATAATCCTAAACTTTCTTCTTAAATGGACTCTCCAGATCAAAGATGTGAGTACCATAAAGCTCTTTTCTTATCATGTTTATTTACTTTGTATTTATAGCTTTAAAAAGCATGGGATTATCACACTCATTAGTCTCATAACTCTCCTGGTAGGCCTCTGGTTAGGTCAGGTGCACATAACACACTCAAACTCACCTGTTTGGATGAGATGTGGGTAGCATAAACTGAAACTCCACCACACAAGTATTATCCTTAAGCTGGCGGTGCTGTACACTGTTAAGTTCATAGGCAATATAAGCTCTTCGAACATATACCTGGTTAAAAAATAATCCTCAGTAAATAAACTTCAAAAAAAGAAGAGGATAGCTATAAGAGGAAAAAGATAGTGTTAAAGAAAAGTATCTGATATAGAAGGTGGCAGTCTGCAGTGAGAGGTCCAAGGTGCTATGTATACAAGAGTTGATAAAAAATTATGGCATATATTTAAATAAAAACGTTACTGTAGTAAAAGACACATTGTCATTAATCCCCTTCAAAATACTTCCTGTTGCTTCAAACATACTTATCCCATCTTCTCTTCTACTTCTGAAGCAGTTCTAGAAGTCTTATATATGTTTGTTTATGAAGTATGATTTTAAAAATAGGATGTATGCTCCTGCTCAATGCTATTCAATGGAAAGGTAGGCTTGTAAAAACATTATAATAAGTCTTCATCTATTTTATTCCCCAGCTCTGGTACCAGTCTGCTTTTGACTCTTTCCCAAGTCAAAATGATTATGAAAGATAAATATTTAAAATTGACTTAGGAAATCAAGGCAGCCACATCAGTGTGACTAAAGATACTGAAGAAGGCCTTTCAGAGCTCCTTCAGCTTCTGAAATTGTCAACAGTGACAGGATAAGTGTGTTTGAAACAAGAGGGTGTATTTTGACAGGGATTAATGACAATGTGTCTTGCACTATAATAAATGTTTAAAATTTAAATATTTACCATATTTTTAAACATATTTCACACATAATTTACCATAATAAAGCTTGAGCTTCAGTGCTAGCTCAATGAATACAGATGGAAGTAAAACTAGGCTTCCTCTGCTGAACCCCGCGAGGTACATGGCAATCCCTCTACCCTAAACCAGCATCGATGAACCTTTTAGATATTGAGTGTCTAAACTGCAATCCAAAACCCACATTTAGCCAAGTGCCAACACTGCAATTAAACCTGAATACTGAGATTTTAGTTCTGAAAGAACAATTCAGACATTAATTTCTTTTATCTTAAAAGAAAAGTATGTGTACCACAGTTTCACCATCACTACCAACTAACTAAACTCTGTAGAGGTCTCATCATTTAGTTTTTTCAAAGTGTTTTGAGACAGAGTCTTGCTTTATAGTTCAGGCTGGTCCCGAACTCATCTTCAAACTCAGCAATCCTCCTGTTTCTGCCTTCCCAGTGCTGGGATTACAGGTGTGAGCCACTTCGCCCAGTACTGTGGTAGTGGTGCTGCTTGCTAGTGGGTGTGAGTCAACATTCCCAGCATGGTTGTATGTGGTTACCAGGGATCGAGCTCTAGACCTTGCACTTTCAAGGCAGGTGCTGGAACCACTGAGCTAAATCCCCACCCTGAAGGCCTTATCTTTAGCAAATGATAGCATATATAATCATGACCATTAATACATTACGCATGATCACCTCAACAGAAGCCAAAAACACAAACAAGTAAAAAATGTAAGAGGTGCCAATTTCAGGCCACTGAGGAATAAAGATAGAAGTAAATGCGGTACACTTTAACTCGTTTCCTAACTTGCATTGTTGTTTTTTAAACCTGCTACCTAGAATCAATTTTGAATAATCTAGATAACCCAATTCCAGGCAAAAGCCAGAAGGCATAATTTGACATATCTCAAATACATTAACTTGACTCCAATTAAAAGAAACAGTGACAGACAACATTTCAGCAAAAAATGCCAATCTATTCTCATGCACTTCATATTCAATTTGCCATGAACATAAAATGCTACATACGATTCTATCAGTATGTGAGTATTCTATCTTCTCATTAAATAACATGCAAGCCGTGAAAAACACTTAGGTAATTCAAGTATTTGGTATTTACTGAGTAGGATACTTTATACACTTAACCACAGAATACAAACAAAAAGCAACCTAAAGGGTCCGGGGAGTTAGCTCAGTGGTTCCGGCACCTGTCTTTCAAGCGCAAGGGCCCAGGTTCTATCCCCGGTGACCACATACAATACTGGGTGTGGAGACTCACGCCCAGCAGCAACCAGTACCACATACCACAGTGCTGGGCGTGGTGGCTCACGCCTGTAATCCCAGCACTCAGGAGGCAGAGGCAGGAGGATTGCTGTGATGTGAGTTTAAGGCTGAGCTCAGGGCCAGCCTGAACCACAAAGCCAGATCCTGTCTCAAAAAAAAAACCAAAAAGCAACCTAAAGAGGTAGCAACAGACTGCAGTGGTATTACATAAAATCATCTAAACCACCGCTTTTCCTCATCTTCAAAATGTATCTCCTCAACAATTTTAACAGAGTAGTCAGGGCCTGCAATTTTTGTCCTTCATGAGGTAGTGTGCTATGGTCTAAACAGAAAAGTGTGTGGAGACTAACTGACCTAAGTTTAAAAGTTTCTTTTATTATCCTATGATTTCTGGACGAGTAATTTAACCTCTCAAAGTTGCACTTGGGGGAGGGAGGAATACTAGGGGATTGAATCCAGGCCTTAATACTCATCTATATTCACAGCCCACCCCAACCCTGCCTGCATTTTGAGATACTGCTAAGTCATTAAGTTGCCTAGATTAGATTCAAACGCCTAATTCTCCAGCTTCAGTCTCCAAGAGTACCAGAATTACAGGTATGGGCCACCACACATGGCTCATTTCCTTTTATTTCATAAAGTAACTATAGGACTAAATGAAAAAGTCACTAAATGAACCCACAGTTCATTAAATGTTCTTGCCTTTTCTATAAAACAAAATGTATAAGAATTGTTTTTGCCACTTCAAAATATAATGAAAATACATTTCAATATGGCCTAAATCACAAAATGGTAATGTCATACATGTTTGGATAAACCACATACGTTTTTTAGCCATACACTGTTTGTTTGACTTATTGTATTATAGAAAATCTTAATTCATTATGAGCTAGAAGAATTCAAATACCTTGAAAGAACTGAAAAATGATGGCCACTATTTCTTTATGATCAGAAAGTTCCAGAAACTGATTAATTTAGATGAAACACTTTAGTAAAGGCAATGAATAAGCACTTACTGTTTCAAAGGAAAAGAAGATTATCCTCTAATAACCAACGTTATGACCAAAGAAAAAGGCCTAGCATGATAGCCAAATACCGGAAGATCCAAGGAGAAGGATGTGTCACATGCCATAAACACTCACCTCCAGAGCTGCCATCCTCACTACCTGGTTGCTATGATAGAAGAAGTTTGGTAGGACATCAAAAATAGAAGTTTCAGATAGGATGAGTTTCTGGAAGGTACAAAGGTAGGTTGAAACCATTAACACCCAAAAGTGAAAAATTTGAAGCCTTTAATGAAAACTAAGAATGCTGGCTATGATTGCCTTATATGAAGATAATCTCTGTGTCCTTCAGTTTCTTCAGTTGCAAAATGGAGAAAATAACACTTCTTAGGGTTGTTGTGAATATACACAAATTCTTACAAAAATGAATTAAAACATATTAATTGTACTTAATTAGTCTCAATTAACCAAAGTGTTTCTAAATACTATTATCCTTTCCAACATGTATCTATATTTTACTTCCTAAATATTGTCCAAATACTCCACTAAGATAAACCAAGATCTAACTTCCATTGTTTCAGCTGTGAACCAATAAGAACAAAAAGGAAACCTTACAGGTCTAATGATTCCTTTGGCCAGATATATAACAGTAATCCTGGTTTCCAGGTAGAAAATTCACTTCTTGTTTGCTTTGAGGTACTGGGGATCAAATTCAGCAATGCTTTACCAATGTGCTACATCCTCAGCCTTTTTTTACGTACTACCTACATGGCTGTCATAAATTTGGAGATGTGACAAGTGCCAAAAATAATGAGCATCAAACAAACTGTTTCAGCTGCAAAGAGTCATTATTATGAGGCAATCAAAAGGGACAAGTTCTTTTTTCTTTTTCTTTTTGAGGTGCAAGGATCAAACTCAGACCCTTGTGCTTCCAAGATAGGTCCAAAACCACTGGAGCTAAATCCCCATCCTGAGACAAGTTCTAAGTTGCACATCCAAATCACAAGCACTGAGACAAAATTTTCATGCCAAAATACGTTGACCAAATTTGAAAACTTTGAAAAGCAGTTAGTACTAAGGTATGGGTATGACTATATTTTTCATTTTGAGACAGGGTCTACCTGTCTTATCCAGATGGAACTCAGGCATGTGATCCCCTTGCCTTAGCCTCCCTCAGTGCTGGGATTAGAGGTGCACACCACCTGTTAGAAAGTCACCTCAAGAAAATCATGTTATTTTAAAAATATTTCAGGGCTTTCCAATTAGTAGTAAAATTTGCCAATAGTTTCTTTTAAAACTGGCTCTTTGTAAAACTTAATAGTAAACATTTAAAACAAAACTAGAGCTAAGTTATATTTAAATAGCTCTGTCTCCGTAAGAGTAATAGCCATTTGATTGTGTGCGTCTGACTGCAAATATCAGAAACCAAACAATGCTGCCACTTAATTTTGGACTAGAATATTTCCTAGGTAAAAACACAAGTAATGTCTTTAATGGGAACTTCTACCAAGCCAAGTTTATTTTATTTTTAAGATGAAATATAGTCTTGACATTATTTTTATGAGAAAAATTCAGAAGTATAAATCATTTCTGAAAGTTAAGGGATAAAACTTGGTTACATGGAAATCAAAATTAATTGATTATTTAACTGCATTATGCTTGTGGGAATAAATAAAGGACACAAGAGTGTAAAATGATAGAAAAGTTATTTAAATATATATACCTGCAGATTCTCAATGCAAAACTGATGTCCATACATGTCAATAGCTGATAGGAAGATAGACTCTACTTGGTTATGGCGAAGTTCATATGATGGCAAATGAGAGGCAATAAGAACCTAGAGGGACAGCAAAATAAGAGGTATAAGTTCCCAGGGGAGTGATTATTCTAGGCTCCTATTAGGCAACTCTGATACAAAAGCAGTAAATATAAATCTGTAAGTGCAAACATCAAAGATAAAACAGAAGACCAAGCAAAACAACTTCAGGTCCTATAGCATAAAGTCAGTGCTACCAAATACTGAATCTCAGTTGACTCTTGAGTTGTGGGCAATTTCCCACAGGACATGGGGAAGGGAGAGAAAACAGCTTCAATCAGGTTCCATCAGTGCATGTGATTTACCATTGCAAAGCTGCTGGTCCTAGGACTACATGACTAGCTGTTAATTGGGAATCAGGTCTGCCAGAGAGCAGCTGTGGGGAAGGTGGATGCAGGATAGCTAACCTGTGCAACCCTGATGTAGAAAGGCAGGAGAGAAAAAGCTGATTTGACAGTCCAAGATACTCAGGACCAAAAAGGCATCAAGAAGCAACACCAATGTGTGTGAGAGGCAGAGAAAGTGAAATCAGTGTCACCAATAAACAGGGACACAGTGGGACCTGAATATCCTCAGCAGGTCATTGAGAGGTTCAATAATTTCAAGTAGCTCAGTGACATGGATACAATTGTAGAGAAAGCAGAAGGTCACTGAACAACTTCAAATACTGCTTCCTTGTCAGTGCCCAAGCACTGAAACACAAAGGGAGCACCAACTCTCAGCTTCCCTGCTGAAACCTTTTGGAATGGAAATGAAGACTACAGGGTGAAACTAACTGGACTTCTGTGGGGTTGTTCTGATCACTAGCATCTAAGATTCATTTCATTATCTTTTTGCTTTCCACACTTGATTATTTCCTACCTACTTAACAGTTCTCATCTGTTTCTAAGCTCCCTTTGGGAAGTGAGAAATATTGAGTCGATTTCTTCCCCTCTGTTTCCTTTCTTCCACCTGACCCTACTTTCACAAGGGTACTAGGAAGAGTAGAGATAGTATCAGGATTTTATAACTGAAAAAGGGCTCTTCTTACTTTAGGGATTCAATATTAATAACCTTCCTTCTCTTAAAAAATATTTCATGAAAATATTTGTTCTGAGAACAATGTGACATATGTAAAAAAGGGCATGAACTTTGTGAGATGGTCAAGTAAAAGCTCACTGTTTCTCAAACTTCCAAACTATTAAAACCATCCCTCCCTTTCAAGATAACCAACAACTATCCTTACCTGACGGGCCCGAAGGGACACTTTAGCATTGGTGGTCTTACTGAGCTGAGTTAACTCGGTGAGGATAGTCAGCAGCTCATCAGTCAGAGTAGGGTCCCGGCCACATAACTGATCCTAATTGTTAATGTGAAAAAGTACAAACACATCTACATTAAAAAAAGAATCATAGTGGTAAGGACTTTGAAATAGGAAAAGGAAAAGAAAACAAAGCTGAATTATTAAGAAAAGATAAACTTCCTATTACTTTTATCCTAAACAATGTGGTAAAGATAATCTCAAGGGAAGCAGCTGCTAAGGGAGAACAGCCCAATCTCTCAATTATTCATATTCAAAAGTCTTAATGTATTTCTTTATAAATTAACACTATACTTTTAACATGCAGTAGAAATCCTCAGAGACCACTAAAAGAATCAAGGGGATTCTGGGTAAGAAAAAACAGATGATGTTTCAAAGTTTCAAGGGGTTTTTAAAAGAGGTAGAGATTAATGGCCTTCTTCTTCCCTGTCCCACTTTGAGAATAAGGCAAAAGGAGCCACCTGGTAGTTATAATTCTGAAAACCAAATAGTTTTCAAGAATTTGTTTTAGTTTTGCATCCCAGGAGAATGCAAAACAGAAACACAAGAATAAATTATTTTTTAATTAGCTGGATTAGAGAATAAAACTCTTATCATAGAATCCATAATTTATTCATTATTAGATTTTTCTGCTCCTTTTTTTTTTTTCGGTACCAAAGATCAAACCTGAGACCTTGCACTTGTGAGGCAGGAGCCAGAAACACTGAGTAAAAATTTTAAAATGTGAACAATCTGAGAAAAAAATTTCTACCGAAGTTCAGTAGAATATCAGTTTATTCCCTAAATTCATCCACTACCCATATAATTTTTATGAAATCCCCAAAAACAATAAATGCAGTTTTTATAAATATCTATCTTCTTAAAAATGATGCAGTAGGGCCGGGGAGTTAGCTCAGTAGTTCCAGCACCTGTCTTGCAAGCACAAGGGCCTGGGTTCAATTCCCCAGCAACCACATAAAATACTGGGTGTGGAGACTCATGCCCAACAGCAATCAGTACCACGTATCACAGTGCCAGGCGTGGTGGCTCAAGCCTGTAATCTCAGCACTCGGGAGGCAGAGGCAGGAGGATTGCTGTGATGTGAGTTGGAGGCTGAGCTCAGGGCCAGCCTGAACTACAAAGTGAGACCCTGTCTCAAAAAAAAAAAGAAAAAAAATGATGTGGTAATTCTTAATACAATATCATTTAAAACCTTCACATTTTGGGATTGCATCCTGTACTCAAGACTTTGAAATAACTTTAAATCTTTTTTAACGAGTCTTTCTTTAATAGGACATGAAAGACTGTGTGTGCGTGAATAAAAAACCCAGGATCCTGTATCTTCCAGGCAAATACTCTACCCCTAATCCACTAGCCATGTTGCTTCTTTTTAATTTTCTCCTTATCGCTTAATTACCAGCCCTCTTCTTGAAGATTATCTATTCCATACTTAACTTTTCCCATCTCAGGGATACTCTGTATAGTCCTTTACTACAAGAATATAAATAAAAGTGTGAGACATGGCATTTGGGGAAGACATGTATTTCCCAAAACACTTTCTCTAAACCCTCTATGTTCTATATCATAAATACTTTGGGAATAATCAACACTCTTAAACTGAGTAAGTGTCTCAAACTTTTTTATTAGTGTATGTTTGCAGTACATTAGGTACATATCTTAAGCTTTTTTTTTAGACAGGGTCTTGCTTTATGGTTCAGGCTGGCCCTGAGCTCAGCCTCAAACTCACATCACAGAAATCCTCCTGCCTCTGCCTCCTGAGTGCTGGGATTACAGGCATGAGCCACCACACCTGGCACTGTGGTATGTGGTACTGGTTGCTGGTGGCTTGAGTCTCCACACTCAGTATGGTATGTGGTTACCAGGAATCGAACCTGGGCCCTTGCGCTTGCAAGACAGGCACCGGAACCTCTGAGCTAAATCCCCAGCCCCCATATCTTAAGCTTTTAATGACTCTGAAGGAGGCAACTGAAAATGTAAGGAAAGTGACTTTATGTTTAATGCCCTCAAGAATTTAACAACTGGTCAACTGGATAAGGCCCTAACTGCAAGATGGATCAGCAACCGACTGATTGCTTCTTCCAGTTACATCTGGACTTTCTGACATTCCAAAGATGCTATGAAGCAAATTTAACAAAAAACTGATAGTAACAACCTTCATCAATAACCTTCACATCTAACCACTGAGAAAGACTTTCTCCTTTACTTACACTCTGAATGAAATATATGCAGTCGTGTTAGAAAGAAGGAGAGGCATTGATTGTCATTTTTTATGCTGCCTGTCCACAGCAAATCATATGCATGGTACTCTTATGAAAGCATGTTCATCTGGGCTGTAATACAACTAAGACATAGCAATTAAGGTTTAGATTACTCAACATATCAGGGGTTATAGAATACATCCATAGCTATCTAGATAGCCATGATACTTTATTTCTATCACATGTTGTCGTTAAAGTGTTCTTTAAACAGCTTTAAGCAAACATAAACTATGTTCTTTTAATATTAAGCTTTTACATATTATTTTACTTTTTTTTTTTTGAAACAGAGTCTTACTATGTAGTTCAGGATGACCTTGAACTGTACAGCCTAGACAGCCTCCAACTCATGGCTCTCTTCCTGCCTCAGCCTCCTGAATACTGGGATTACATGCATGTACCACCATAACTGGCTTTTACCTGTAATTTTAAAGCTAATAAACAAGGAGAAAGACTACAATGTTAGCACTTGGGAAACTGAACTACACAATAAGTTTAAGTGTACACTACATAGAGGGACCCTAGCTCAAAAACAAAGAAGAGCTTTCAAAATGTGAATTTATTGTTGATTATCCAGATTTTATACTTTTTTCTAAGTGGAGAAAACCTGGAAGGACCATATAGGGTAAAAGATTAGAAGTTTGCTGTAGTCCTTGAGACAAACTACTAGGCAATTATGCTAACTTCAGGGGAGGATGAAAGTACCTCTTCACTGGAGCAGCCTGATATGCTCGATCCCTTTTCTAGGCCCAAAGACCACAGAAATCAGAACCTGGCTCAGCAAAACACACTATCAACATTTGTACTTCCAGAAAGTAGAGATTGGAATGCTGGGCACAAAACCATCAATCAGGAAGCCAAGATAAGTAGAGAAAGGGGACCCAGACAAGAACACAAGCTGGGGGAATTGAAATGCTACCATCTCCCTATGACATCTGTAAAAGACAATAAGACCAACTAATCCCCAGGACTAAAATGGCTCTTACTAGCTGCTACCATTAATGTAGATGATGGGAAAGTGGAGACAGCTGGCCACTGTCAAAGAAGAAAACAGGATGGGCTGGGGAGTTAGCTCGGTGGTTCCGGCGCCTGTCTTGCAGGCGCAAGGGCCCGGGTTCAATCCCCGGTGACCACATAACAATACTGGGTGTGGAGACCCACACCCAGCAGCAACCAGTACCACATACCACAGTGCCAGGCGTGGTGGTTCACGCCTGTAATCCCAGCACTCGGGAGGCAGAGGCAGGAGGATTGTGATGTGAGTTTGAGGCTGAGCTCAGGGCCAGCCTGAACCACAAAGCGAGACCCTGTCTCAAAAAACTTTAAAAAAAAAGAAAGAAAACAGGAAAACATATCTGGCATTCAATAATATCAGATCAGAAAGGAGCACCATCTGAACTTTCATCCTTGATCCATTTGTCACTGTTAGCTGGCCCAAAGCTTCATCACATCAGTTAGCTTTGTGATTTTCAAATCTCTGAGATGAAGTGAAAATAGCTGATATTTGAAAAGAAATTAACAATATACAAGCCTACAAATACTACTATGCTTACTGAGTCTTGTTTTGTTTTTTAAAGAAAAATGTGAAGATGCAAAAACAGAAAAGAGAATAAATCCAGCTCCCTGGTTCATATCTTCAACCTTCCACATATTCTTTTTCCTCATCTTCTCTTCCTACCTCCTCTACCCTTTTCATCCAAACTCAAATACTCTTTCCTCCAAAGAGCTCAGCATGTTGGAAAGAAAGTTTGGGCACTACCTACACAGGTAAGAAGTAATCAAGATGACAGAGTAAGGGTAAAAAGAACAGCAGCAAGTCAGGGTCCCACTGGCTTCTGCCTGTCCTGACTGGCAAAAGCAGAAAGCAAAGCCTCAAACCAGTTCTCTGACAGGGCCCAACGCCTCTGCAGCACCCCCCGTGTAATTACACACTTGAGTGACTGGACTCTGAAGAAAATTGAAGGCCTGAGCTCCGAACAGCTGCCATTTTCTCTCTCCATCACACCAGCGTGATTACTTGAGAAATGAACAGCCCCGGCTCAAAGCTACTCCAGAATTCTCAGAGGAAATATGGCTCCGTGTTCCAATAATGAGATTCTTAAGGCAAGCGTTACTTACAATCACTCCGCAAAAGGAGCGAGCTGAGCCCCTATATCTTACAAATTAGAATTTAAGAAAGCCAGCGACAGTCCTGGACGATCATTACTCTTCTGCTACTCCAAGGATTCTGGGCTTAGGTCTATTTTTAGTGCACAAAACTGTTAAGTTCTTAAAAAGGTAATCATAATAAGATGAAAAATTCACCATAATTAGCTTCCTGTAAAGGCAAATTCTACCCTATTCTAGGTCCAAACTGACAGATTCTTCTCTCCTCTCTCTCATCATTATCCCTTTCAACCAGAAGTCACAGCTTTATCCAAATAAGAATTAGCAATCCCTGCATTAAAATTTGGAAAGGGATTTTTAAAAAGTCAGAAATTACTTCTCTTTCACTGAGGAAAAAATTAGTAAACTGCCATAGATTATGCAATTGCTTTGCTGAAAGCTGTAAGTTGGGGAAGGTGAAATATCCCCTAATACCCAAATACTGTATTTTTTTGCTTCTCAAATATCTCTATTTCCTTACCATCTATTCATTCTGGAGTGACAAAGGTAATGAATTCTCACTGTAATTACATATTTAAAAAATTGGCCAACCTGAAAAGTGTTGTATGCTTTACAGTTAACTAGATAGGCAGAGAGTTGAATGAGTAGCAATGCTGTTAATCAATGTGAAATAAAAAATGGTAGAGAGGCTTTACGGTGGTTTTTCTCTTCTAAGAAGAAATGATGGAATTAAAATACTACAAAGGGACAAAAAAGGAAATTCAAGAGTAAAAAGTACTCCTGTCTTCCCAAAACATAACCATGCAGCAGCAAGACAACTGCTCAGGATTATAGGGTAACACATTCTAAATTTTTCCCTATCATTCTTGGATCCTTAGAATTAACTCAACCATAAAGATGAAGGTGTGGGCCAGGGATTTAGCTCAGTGGTTTTGGGGCTTGCAAGCACAAATTCCCCAGTAATCATATACAACAATGCCGCATGGCCACCAGCAATCAGTACCACATACCACAGTGCCAGGTGTGGTGGCTCACACCTGTAATCCCAGCACTCAGGAGGCAGAGACAGGAGGATTGCTGTGAGTTTGAGGCTGGTCTGGACTACACAGTGAGCTAAGGGCCAGCCTGAACCACAAAGCAAGACCCTATCTCAAAAAAAAAAAAAAAAAAAAAAAAAAAAAAAAAAAAAAAAAAAAAAAAAAAAAAAAAAAAAAATCAACATGTGAAAGACATGTAAACTGTCTTTTAAAATCTTCCAGTACATAAACTACTTCCCTTTTCTCCATCAAATGTACATTAGTCTTATTCACATTTCCAAGTCACATACCGCATTACCACTTTCTACTAATTCTGTATTACAAAGATGTGGGGCAAATAATATGTTTAATACTAATACAATAACCTGAGCTTAGTGAATAAAATAAAAAAGGGTCAAAGAATTAGAGAATACACTTACATTTCTTTGATAGGGAGGGACAGTACTGAATTTCTAATAGAATTTTTTTTTAAATACAACAGTAATTGCTTATATTTATAAACAAGAATTCAGATGAAAGACTACAATGGTTACAGAAGACTTCTCTTGTAAATCTACTGTCATGATGACAACAGGAAAGAGGAGCTCAAGAATTTCTAAGTAGAGTCAAGAGACTTGAGTTCCTATATATATTACATGCCTCACAACCAAAACAAGCCTTTTTTAATTTTAACGTATCCATTCCGATTAAGAATAAAGGTAGATGTGAGAAACTGTTAGCCTACAACCGAATCTTCATTCATTCCATGATTACAAAAGACAGTAATGTTTCCTCTGACCACAGCTACCAGAAGTTAAAAAAATCATATTTCGTTTATCATCAATCTTTTTTACAGATTCTGAAAAATGATACTCACAATAAGCATTGTAACCAGAAGATTCTTTTTGGTTACTTGAGCATGAGAGAAGATGTAGTTCAGTACGGTGTTCATGTCACTTTTGTTCTCTTCCCGAAGGGCAAACACACATTTGTCATAGTGACCTGCAAACAGCAAAAGGAACTGGTCTTCATGAAGGCTCACAGTTACATGGCATTTTGTTTGTTTGTTTGTTTCTTCAAGTTTATAATGCACCTGATAGACAGGGAGGAAAAACATCTTAAGAACTTCTTGGATGGATCTGTACAGAAATGGCATCTGGGTTAGTAAAGGCACACTAGACTCAGAGTCATGCATATCTTTAAATAAAACCTGAGCTCAGCTAGGTGTGGTAGTGCAGGCCTATATTTCCAGTACTCTCGAGCAATAGGCAGGAGAATAGCAAATTGGAGCCCAGACAGGCAACACAGTATCTTAGTGAGACCCTGTCTCAAAATAAAAATAATAAAAAGGGCTGAGCAAGTAGTTCAATGTAAAGACCCTAAGTTTAATTCTGAAAAATGAAATTAAATTAAAATTGAAAAATAAAATACCTAGGCACAGGCCTACCTATGTTACCAGCTTCCTTTATGCTCTTGAGTAAATCATTTTATTTCTCTAGAGCTCAATTTTATTATACTAAATAAATTGGAAGCTGAGCCTGGTGGCACAGGCCCATTATCCCAGCACTACAGAGTTTGAAGCAGGAAGTGTGCCACGAGTTCAAGGCCAATCTGGACTATATAGTGAATTCAAGGCCAGCCTAAACTATACAGTAATATCCTGTCTCAAAAAGTGAAATAAATAAAATAACTGAGTGGAAATGTGCCCAAAAGAGTGAGTTTGGGAAAAACTCCAACCCTATACTTAATCTAGCCTCTCTCACTTGGCTCCCTAATATGATTTTCTTTGAAAAGAGGATTCTGCTGCTTAGAAAGAAATGTCAATACCACGAAATTTGATTTTTAAGGACTATTCCAGCTTAATGTTCTGGTTCCGTGTTTGATATACTAAAAATGTTTCACTCTAACTATAAAGAATAGTTTTAGCTCAAATTTGGCTAGAAGGCCAGCAGAAGCAGGTTGGTTCTGGGTAGAAAGTTATGTTGCAATACAAACATAAGCTTATGGTATATTGTAGTGATATGTACAACAGGATATAAGAAACATTCAATTATTAGAAAACATCTGACCTTAGAAGTAAAGAAGAATTAGTGTTTAAATATTCTCAAAGGTCAGAATTTTAGGAAATTATGAAAATACTAAAAGATATCATCTCAGTTCATATTTCACATTAAATTACAAATCAGAACAGTGATGTTCAAACCGCATTTACCATGATTTCCTAAAGTACTGACATTGGACCAAATCAACTTTAATTTAGCTATTTTAAATATCAGACTGACATACACATTTTTCTTTCAAAATTAAACTGAAATATGCCACACAGTGACACATGCCTGTAATCCCAGCACTCAGAAGAAGACTGTGAAGAAGGACTACTGTGAGTTCAAGACCACACTGTACTACAGAGTGAGTTTCAAGATGAGGTTGAACTACATAGTAAGACTCTGTCTCAAAACAAACAAACAAAAAATTAATCTAAAATATATTTGAAAAGCAGCAGGCAACAATGTCTACAGAGCTGAACATTTCATAAGAAACTCAAGAGTAAAATGGAAGCTGTTTAAAAATTGGTTGTTCTTGGGGAAGGTAGCTCAGTGGTAGAACACTTGCCTAGCATGTGCAAGGCCCTGAGACCCATCTCCAGAACTGCAGAGAAAAACTGATTGTTCTATATAAATTCATATGCTCCTCTATCATGATAGTTTTTTTCTTTTTCTTCTTTTTTTAAAATTTTTATTTTATTTTATTTTATTTAGGTTTTTTGTGACAAGGTCTCGCTTTGTGGTTCAGGCTGGCCCTGAGCTCAGCCTCAAACTCACATCACAGCAATCCTCCTGCCTCTGCCTCCCGAGTACTGGGATTACAGGCGTGAGCCACCACACCCGGCACTGTGAATGTGGTACTGATTGCTGCTGAGTGTGAGTCTCCACGCCCAGTATGGTATGTGGTTACCGGGGATTGAACCCAGGTCCTTGCGCTTGCAAGACAGGCGCCAGAACCACTGAGCTAACTCCCTGGCCCTCTATCATGATAGTTTTGTAGTGATAACAGAAATGTGTTTTGCAATATGAATTATCAGAAACAAGAAAAATAAAAAGAGGATACTTATCAGGGAAGGGAGGAAACACTAACAGAAAGAAAGCATTGATGTTAACTGTCCCCTCCCCCTCTTTTTAAAAACTATTAATTGTAACATACACACCCCCCCACACAAATAAAAAAAAATGTACTAACAATTGAAATATTCATGTTGTTCCAAATCTACTAAATTTTAGTAGAACTTCTTACATTTTTTAATAATCTACTTTCTTCATCACAATTACTAAGCTGAATCTCACATTAATCATTCTTTTGCTTTTCTTTAATATACCTTTTCTTTTAAATTACCACAATTTGATTTTTCCTGTTTTTGAACTTGGTAAAAGACAAAATCACAAGCCAAACGTAGTGGCACACGCCTGTAATCCCAGAACTCTAGAAGGCTGGGACTATTAGATCTATAAGATCAAATTTGAGCTTATCCTAGGCAACTTCGTAAGACCCTGTCTCAAAATAAAAAATAAAAGGTTTGGGGATATAGCTAAGTTCATAAGCCCTGGGCTCAATCTTCATTATCATGATAAAAACATGAATGAACGAATGCATGAATGATATATTTTCTAAGCTGCTTTTCTGAAGCAACTGCTGTACTGGAAAGAAATACAAATGAAGTTTATATGTCGACATTTGTATCCAGCAACCTCGTTGGCATTAAATAATTTAATAATAAATCTGAGGGTTTTCCGAGCTTTCCAAACAGATATCATACCACATCTATTAGTGGAAGATCTATGTCCTTGCTCCTTTTCAGTCCTTAAACCTTATAATTTCTTTTCTTGTCTTACCACCCTGGTGAAGACATCCAGTACAGAAGTAGTGGTAGGTAGCAAGTGTCTTTGTCTTAATCTTAAAAGAGAATGCTTTCAACATTTTGTCACTATGTATTAGGTCTCCTGTAGATGTTTGTGGATTCTCTTCATAGGATAAAAAAAAATGTTCTATATAATCCTAGTTTCCAAATGTTTAGCATGGATGGAAGTTAAATTTTATCAAATGCTTCTTCTCCCTCATCTAAGCTGATGATCACGTTTCTTCCTACTTCACTCTATTAGTACACAGTAAATTACGTTAATCAACTATCCTTTAACAATCATGCATTAGTGAGATAAAACCAATTTAATTGTGATGTTATCTTACACACTTTTAGGATGAGTTTGTTAATCTCTGTGGAATTTTGCTAGTCATGAGTGGCAGAGCCATCTTTTTATTTTTAATTCAAATTTTTATTGGAACATTATATATACACAATATGATTGCATTCAACATTGAGAATTTATATCAATACATGACATAACTTAATTCTCCTTTTTTCCCATTCCCCTACCCACCCTACAATCTTTCAAAGGATACAAATGGGAACAGAAGAGATAAAAGAAATTTTAGGTACTGTTTCAAATTCCATGGTGTTTCACTGCCATCTTGTGGCAGGAAACAGTACCAACAAGTACATAGCTTTAAAACAGCCAAGGTGTTTTTCACTATATATACCATGTAGTGAAGGTCTTGAGAAAAAGCCAGAGATAAATTCCACCTAAATGACTCAGAAAAAAGTAGTGGAAAATCAGAGCGTTTTCTATATGCTTGTGACTGAATCCCTGGATTACTTCTGAGAGGCAAGCTCATCAGACAGGGAATTTCTATTTCAGCCTGGTCAAGATTCAACCAGTTTCATTATACAAGGTCAAGAAGATGTCAATCGAGAATGCTAATCTCTGCTAGAAAAGTTACCCTCAATCCTTTGTCAGAAGCATACGGAATTCACAATTTCTCAAGCTGTGTTTTGTTGTCATTCTTCATTTAGTGCCAATGGGATATGGAAGTTTAGCTTTTTGTTTGTTTCGTTGGTTTTATTTCTGAGACACAGTCTCATTTCATAGTTTAGGCTGGTCCTGAACTCAGCCTAGGACTCAGCAATCCTCCTGCCTCTGCCTCCCAAGTGCTGGGACTACGGGCATGAGCCACCATGCCCAGCACTGTGGTATGTGGTGCTGATTGCTGTTGGACGTGAGTCACCACGCTCGGCACTGTTGTATGTAGTAACCAGAAATCAAACCCCAGCCCTTGTGCATCAAAGGCAGAGGCTGGAATCACTGAGCTAAATCTCTAGCCTTGGAAGTTTATTTTTTAAGGGAGCAGCGAATAAAGACTGTTAATAGAAAGTGTTAGCAAGGTGTGGTGACACATCCCTCTAATCCTAGCACTTGAGAGCCTATGGCAAAGGGACCAACACAAGTGTGAGACCAGCCTGAACTATACAGTGAGATTCTCAAAATACCAAAAAAGAAAAAGGAAGGAAATGATAAAATAGCTTAGCTCTTACACAGTCCTATAGGGATAGTTTGGTTTGGTTACTGGAATTACAAATTTTCTTAGAAAGAAATTCCTCAAGAGGAAGTTTACCGTTCTGGAATTGTGTCTCTACTCGAAGGTACTGCCGGAGCAGATCCATCACCACAGCCTTCATGTGACCTCGGATGCCACTTCGGTATCTGGGCAGAAAGAAAAAGTCTCCAGTGAGAAAACTGATAGGCCAACACTATTAAATAATAAACCCAGAGGCCAAATTTCCTTTCTAGACTTTCATCTGAATGGCTTTTCCTCTGAATATACAGCAGGATAGGGACAGCCTTGAATCAACCAACCAGATGAATTTAAGTCCCAAGCCTAAAAGTAATATCACTATAGATGAGATCTTTTATAAAGGACAAGAGAAAAGGAAAATAAAATCCAAAACAAAAAACTTCATAGCTCTACCTAACAACATCCTGATTCAGTTCCTATTGCTAGAAAAAGTATTGGCACATCCTTGAAATAGTAGAGGTTTCTGAAAAATGTCTACGTACTGTATCTTAAAGTTGAAAATACTCTATGAATACTCTTTTAATCCAGCTGGTCTCTTAAGGTGAAAAGAGACCCTCTTAAACTGGGTCCTGTGTCAGAAGAAAAATTAGGATCTTCATCAGAGAAAATAATAAAATTGCCCTGAATAGAAAGAATATTAAGAAATCACCAGAAACAATGAGTGTCAGAATTAGGTCATAATCTTAAGATATTTTTTAAATGTAAGTACCTTCTGAGGTACAAAGTGCTTTTTATTTTCTCTAAGTCAGACCTGAGGGAAGGAAAGTACTGGCATGGACAAGATAGGAATATAGAATTACATATATTACCTCTGTACTAGCTGAACAATGCTCTGAGTGTTCATAAAGAAGACTTCTCGTTCAGATTTCCGATTCAATGTAGCTGCATGACTATCTAGGATGTTGGCAATCTAAGACATAAGAAAGGAAAATAAATAAAGCCCAATCTAACAACGGACCCAAAACATCAGCCTCTATAGCACCATTACTAGGAATATTCTTAGTTATACCAATTCCACCTTTAATGTGTTGGCAGTAGCTGGAAGCCACTGGGCATAGTTTAGGAACTCACACTATAATAAGCAAGCAACTTTTATTGCTTTTGATTCTTTTCCCAATGAAATGACATCACAAAAATCACCAAATTTAAAACCAAATTTTATTCGTTACTTGCCCACCTTTGCTCACTATATAAATTTATTTTACAGGCAAAATGGATGGGAATGTAGCTTACTGACAGAGCACTTGTCTAGCATGCATGAAGCCCTTGGGCTTATTCCTCCAATTATCACAAAGAAAAAAAGAGGAATTTGGGATGAGGAGAAAATATAGGCAGGGTTAAGAATACTGGTAAGGAAATAAAGAAGTCTCTGATATTAAAACTATCAGTGTATCTCTCACTTTATGAATATACCTCTAAAGATTAGCACTCAGAACAAAGTTACAAGGAGTTTATAGCCAAAGTATACTTTTCTTATACAAGATGTTTATGAATATACTGCTTTCATTATAAGGTTTAGATCCTGTCACAGTTTTGTGAAAGACACAATGCTTAAAGTGATAAAAGCCAACATCCAGACAGTATGGAGGATTCAAACACCATGGAATACCATAAGATGACCTCCAGTAGTACCCAGTGGAAAATAATGGTATAAATGTAAGTATAAATACCTGCTGGCTGGGAAACTGACAGAGGACTGATGTGATGTTGCTAGCATATTGAGCCATTTCCTTTTTGATTGACTTCTCCACATTGAGGGGGATACGCCCAGAGACACTGGTCATGATATCTTGTAATTCTAGGAGAGGCAGGGAGGGATCTCTGAGTGTCTTCATCAACCGCTCTACCCAATCTTTTACCTGAGAAAAAATAGAAAATAGGATCTAAAGGTAAAACCTCTTCAATAAAATGAGATATTTGAATTCACAATCACATAATGTTTACTTTAACATTTCAGAGTAACCAGACATTGTGGTTACTGCAATCCCAGCACTCAGGAAGTTGAGGCTGCAGGATCACCATGAGTTTGAGCCCAGTGTGGACTACACAGTGAGTTCAAGGCTGGCCTAGACATACAGTGAGACATTGTTTCAAAAAAAGCATATATATCATATATGTATATATCATATATATATGATATATATTGCACAGTACGCATCAAACACTGATTAAAAAGGAGTAATCTGAACTAAATGTGAAATGTATGACAAAGACAAAACAAGGATTTAAAGACTCTAAATCCCATTGCTAAATGTGGGAGACTTCTAAGACAACTTTTTCCTATCCCTCTAAGAATCCTTAAGAGATTTTAAGCTATAGACAACCCAGTTGTACATCCCTTTCCCAAGGGAGTTGATTCATACCCTGCTGCTAAAGAAAGGATCTGGAAGGCAGTATCCATTCATTACATTGACCAGATTATCCAGGACATAGTGGAACACTCGATGGAGCTTCTCGCCTCTAAGTGCTGTACTCTGGATCCATGGCAGACTACCAGTGTGAAGCTCAGCCTGTCAAACCCAACAAGAAATTATCACTCATTACTTTCTATTCAGACCAAAGACATCACTTCGACTCAGAGCCATCATTCAAAACCAAGACATTTTATCAGCATACTCACTACAAGGCATGTGGAAAAGGCATCACAAGAAAACTATACCATCTCAATATTATTATATTAATTATTTTAAAATATGATAGACAAAAATACAAGGTATAGGGTCAGAGGAAAAGGGTATAAGAAAACAATAAAGGAAAACTTGTCTCGCCAAGCCATACTGTCCTTTAGCTTCTGAAGCTAATAGTCCCTTTCTCCTCACCTGCTGAACCTTGCTGGGGTTGTCCAACTGCATTTTGGCTATTACACAGCCAGGGTCGAGAGCTGCTCCAGGTCGCTTAACATAATGGACACAGCCAGATTCTGCTGCTGTTAAAGACATCACCATCTTCATTACCTGCAGTGAAAAACACATAAATTAGAATCTAATCTCTCCTTATACAGATGAGTGTTTTGAAGAAATCAAGTTTTCCTTTCGCAGCTAAATCTAATTCATCAACCCAAAAAGAGTGGGACTCTATCAAAATCTCCTACAGATTACCAAGGTAAGAAATTGTATCCTTTGTTACAACTCAGCTTTGAAGATTAACCAAAATACTAACAGTTCCTCTGTTTCTTTTAAATCCGTTTTGCTACTGTTTGTGATTTTACTTGTTTTGTACTTAAAAGTGCTAAACAATGTGGCCTCCTCATACCAATGGATCTGGCAGTCACTCTCAGGATACTCCGGAAAGCAAACCCTCAGGACTATTCACTTTTTTTTCTCTTTTTCTACCAGGCAATCCTATGCAAGTACATATTCTAAACAGTTCTCAAAACTGTTTTGCCATGTCATTGAGGTCCTCCTCATTTCTGGCATATAATACTTCAAAAACCTCTTAAGAGAATTTCCTACCTACTACACATATCCAACAAGGTCCAAAAACCAATCATTTTAGAGGACAAATCCCATTAGATCTCTTCTGCCTAAGTGATTTCCCACTGCCTTGAAAATACTCTAAACTTACTGGTAGAGCAAATACAATCCTTTATGACCTCCCACTGCTTCACTGGCATGTTTACTTGCCATCCCACATTCAACTTTACTCCATTCTCAAGCAATACTACTATTTACTTGCAGCTCCTAAATATACACATTCCTTCTTGCTTCCATACCTTTATACACAGTATTCCCTTAACTTCAAACACTCTTCGGTGCCCTTCTTCACCTGATTTGGTACCATCTTTCAAAACTAAGATCAAATGTTTCCTCTTTTAGGTTATCTTCCCTTACTGTGTACCCTTATCTCAACTTGGGTTAGGTAGCCCTCTGCCAAGTCCACCCACCATACATTTTCTCTATAGCTAGCAGTTTGCACAACACCTATCACTCAGTAAGTGTTATTGCCTAGAATCTATTTTAGAGCCAGAGTTTCTTTACTTGTCTAAGAAATATAATGAGTTTTTTGTTTATAAAATCTTAAGGTTCACAACACAAATCAAACCAACTGATATTGTTTCTTTTCTATTTGTTTCCTTTCTGTTATTTTTCAGCTCGAGTCTATTCTAGCCAATCCTTTTCTTAAACTCTTAGCCATGACCCAACAGTCTATTCACCACCCTGACCTCAATCTCAGCATAGGACTGGCCAGCAAACACATGGCCTCCATCCTCCACAATGTACTTGATTAACTTCCCAGCAGAAGGTGAGCGCATCACTGATGGGTCATTTTCCTTCTCAAACACACAGGTCTTATTGCCAATCGTGATGCGATATCTAGGAGATAAACAGGACTATGTAAGCCAATAAAGTACCTCAGGATGTATAAAGGAATAGCAGTGAATGTCATTCTTTAAAAAAGAAAAACCTAAAAATGTTATTCAGTACACAGGCATACCAAAGACATTCCCTGTGTCATCTGTTACAATTTCCTCCAAGAAGGGTCAGAATAAATACAGTCTGATATATTCATTTAATGAATATGATATAGTCATAAAATGACAGTCATTGTTATTTTAAAAATACAAAGAATGATAATACAATAACTGATCCTTCTTGAATTTTAATTATGTTGGAGGTAATATTTTAAGTACTTAAAGGTATTAATTAGTTTATTGAACTCTCACAACAATATGACTGCTGTTGAACAGTCTATAATATGTAAAAGGAAGTTAGTTGTACAGAAAGAAAGCTTTATTTTTGAATGTACATAAAGGAAAAACATGATATATACATATGTGTACTTTGTACATAAAGGGTTAATAGTGGTTGCTTATAAAATTTTCATCATCTACCAACATCAGAGTAGTAAGGAAGACTTGTTTCTTGTCCCCAACTCTCAATAGATGACATTTTTGTGTAGGATGGCCCCAGGTTCCTGGGCTCAAGCCAGCCTCCTGGTTTAGCCTCTCAAGGAGCTAGGACTATAGGTGTGCACAAGCATCACCAGCTTGTGATAAATTTTGTATTATAAACACTTACACTCTTCCAATATTGAAGTAAATGTATTTTTCTTTAATTAAAAATGAGTATACCAGCCAGGCAGGCAGTACATAGCTACAATCCCAACTAATCAGAAGATTGAGGCAGAAGGATCACAAATTTGAGGTTAACCTGGGCAATTTAAAGATTCTATCTCAAAATAAAAGTTAAATCCCCAGTACTGTGGTGTAGGGATAAGAAAAATCCTATAAAGTAGCAATAGTAAAAATTAATACAACGAGCAGTACTCAGTCACATACCTATCCACTTCCTCCTTCATGTATGTGGTATAACTGCTGCCATCATAGGACAAGAGCAGTCCTCCATCACTCAGCCTGTGGACATCTACTTCCACACATGAGCCATTCATGATCACCACATAGGAATTGGGAGACTGTCGAGTTACCTGTAATGAACAAGAACCAGACGGGGCCCATTGGTATGTTCCTTCCAGGAAGAGCCCCAGACAAACTTTCAATAAAAATGTGTCGGGAAGTAGGAAATTCAGGGCCCAGATGCTATTTGCACGAGCATCTATCAGCCATGGTTCAGTCCTGTTATGAGCAAATAAGGCTACTTCAATGGCTTCTCTCTGCTCTGCTTGTTCTGTCTCCCCTTTATTTCTCAGCTATAGTATGAGGTTGAAAACCACAAAAAACATTTTCATAAAATTATCAAATACTGCTTCAGCTACTCACACAAATATTGATGATTTCACTAATACTTCCATCCCTATAATAAACCAAACTTTTCTTATCTCTTGATCTAAAGAGAACTAGGTAGGGGATTGGGAGTTTAGCTCAGGGACGCCATGCCTGTCTTGTAAGCACAGGGTCCTTAGTATGATTCCTCAGTACCCAAAATATGAAAGGGAACTAGGTAACAAAAGAAGCAATAAAACAAGGTGCAGGTTTCTGTGGAGTTTGCATACCTTAAGTACATACTTGATTCCATCATAGATAAGTTCAACATCTACAGTGTTCAGAAGTGTATGAGCAGGTAAGACTTGACCCCTGAAATAAAAACAGTACTTCTAGAAAGTTCTAATGGTTTACAAAGGAATCTCAAAGATTTTTGGTTGTGGCATTTCCTGAAATAGCAAGATGAGAAACAACCTAAATGACTATCTGTAAGGGACTAATCACATAAATCATGCAAAAAATAATAAAACTTATTTTTTATTATGATAAAATACACATAACAAACTGTACTAGCTCAACCATTTTTAAATGTAGCTCTATAGTGTTAAATATCTTTGCACTATTGTGCAACCAACCTCCAGAATTTTTGCCAGTTTTGATTTTCCCAGTTTTGGTTTGACAAGATCAAAACTCTCCAACCATCGAGAGTTGTTTCCTACTGCCTCCTCCTTGGCCCCTTCCTATTATCTCTTGCATTTTCTGAGACTAATTACCCTTGAGACAATATAAGTAAAATCACATAGTATTTTTCTTTTTTTGTGGCTGGCTTATTTTACTTAGCTAAATGTCCTCAAGGTTCATCTATGTTTTTATCTGCTTGCCTGTTTGTGGTACTGGAGACCGAACCTAAGGAACACTGAGAGCTACATCCTTAAAAGTCTCAGTAACTTCCCCAGGCTTTTTTCAAACTTGTGATTTTCCTACCTCAGCCTTTTGTGACCTGAGATTCATCTACATTTGGTTTTTATTTTTTGTGTGTATGTTTTCCTACTACTGAGGATCACATATGATGAGCAAGCATTTCAGTATTAACTTACATCCCTAACTCTAATCCACACTTCATATGTTAGAAGGCCTTGCTTTTGAAGGCTGAATAATATTCCATTGTTATATATACATTATGTTTTGTTTACTTATTCATTCATCAATGGACATTTGAGTTATTTTTACCTTTTAGATTCAGTAAATAATGCTGTTATAAACATGAAAGTACCTGTTTTAAATTCTGTTTTGAATTATTTTATAATATTCAAAATGGTATTCTTAGATCACACAGTAGTTCTACTTTTAATTTCCTGAGGAATTTTATTACTGTCGTCTGCAGTGGCAGTAACATGTTACCTTCCCAGCAAGAAAGCATAAATGTCCAAATTTCTCTACATCATTGCCAGAACTCATGATTTTCTGTAGTTTTTTATTTTGTTTTTTGTTTTAAACCAGGCATCCTAATGGTTTGAGGTAACAGCTCATAGTGGTCTTGATTTGCATTCCCTTCATTAGTGTTGTTAAGCATCTTCTTATGACAATATTCAGCCATTAAAAAGAAAGATGAAGTTTTCCATGTACTATTATGAAAAACTAGACTATACCATTAAGTGAAAAAAGCAAGATAACAAAAAATTTTTGTTTGAGGAAACCATTTACATTTTTTAATACCAGGAGGTAAAAAATATATATCACACATATCTTTGGAAGGTTATGGTAAAATCTGTAACATGACTACAGGGAAGGATATTGGGTGGCCAAGAAGCACAGGTAGGAAGGAAACTTTTTGCTATGTCGTTCTGTGCCTTCTGAATTTTGAAGCATATGAATATCCTACCTATTATAAAAAATAAAAAGATCAAAAACTTGGAAAATTAATAAAGAGAAGAAAGGATAAATCATGGTGGCAAATTGTTAGTAATTGCTGAATTTGGGTGAAGAGTGAAGAGAGGTTATAAGTACTATTTATGCAGCTCTTAAAATCTAAGTTACAAAAATAAACTTTAACCTTGCAAATGCAAGATCCTGAGTTTGATTCCTGATACCAGAAAAAAAAAATTACATTATACAAGTTTTGTTTTGTTTTTCTTTTTCCAGTACCAGGAATCAAACTCGGAACCTTGAGCTTATCAGGCAGGTGTGATGCCTAAGCTAAATCCTCAGCCCTAAATTACACAAGTTTTAAAAATAAATTAGAACAACATTAAAGGGTGAATGGCTTGCAGAGGAGATCGTATGTGACAAATCTGTGCATCAGTAGGAGATGATTTAACAGAGATTCTATGTTGAAAACAGAAAATAACAAAGACTGGATTGGTAAAAAGGGGCTAAAGTACTGAAGGAGCAGAAAGTCACACAGGGATTTGGATTTGATACACAAAAGAAAAGTGAGTTGCTAGAGGTTTTAGTGCTTTGGAATAACACAGTGAAAGATATTTATCACAGTGCTTGAGCAACTGTGCAATCTGTTCAATTAAAATAAATTTTTTTTCTTCCATTCCGGCACTTCAAAAGGCAGTTGATACAAGTGTAACAACAGAGAAAGAAATAAAGTGCCTGTGATTAAAGTACTTTAATGTGATTAGCACGTTGGGCAATTCCTCTGGGAATCAAAAGCTGAGCTTAGTCTCCACAATCAGTGTTAGAAATTAGTTCAGCCCCGTACACACCTGACCTTCTAGTTGAAAGACTTGTGAGGTCACCCTAAATATTAGCCTCAATTATTAATTCCTGAAAACTGCTACAGGTAATACAAGGTATATTTACGGTTCAATGCTAGGGGAAAATCTCAGATCTTTATCAATCTTTATCACAAAAGATTGGGGAGTTTTGATGATTGCACATAACACAATGTTTACTGCAGCTGGATTTCAAGTTTTAAAAAGCAACCTATTCTAACTGTAGAATAAGCTAATTCCTAGAATCTGGAGTTAGTCTTAAAATAATTTGCCAAGAATTACTACATCTCTTCTCTTTCCCTTGCCATTAATTCATGAATAAAAAGTAGCACTTCCAACCCATCAGATAGGAATAGAAAAATAGATGGCTATTTGAACAGCAGTGCTATACTCAGGACCATTGCTTAGCTTACATATACCATAAGAAACAAATCCTACCTTTCTAAGGAGTGAAGGAAGTTAGAGACACTATTCCGCAGGCTAACGTCTGCCACATGAAGAGCCCCACACACAACTCCCAACATGGTGTCAGGTCGCTCTGCCTAAAAGAAAGAAAAAGAGGGCATATCAAAAACAGTCATCTAATGTTGTGGCCAGACAAGTGAAATAAGGTTTAATTTGTTATAATTAACAATGAAAATGAAGAGCAATCTCCACCATTATTGCTTGACTGATTTTTTTTAGATTTCCCTCAAAAAACCTCAAATATATTTATCTTTAGAATTTGAATAGAAAGTACCATTTGAAAGAGATAAAAAACAACTTCCCTACCACTCTTTGTATTTCCACTGAGCCAATGAAAGAGCAGCTAAAAAATGAACTTTAGTTCAAAATAAATTCAAAAAGGCATAAAGATTTAGTTACTAATAACCTTAAAGAAAAATGGTAAACAGCAAAATAATGACATTTATACCATTTAAATGAATCTAATAATTTAATACAAAATTTTGGATAATTCAAAATAAGCCCAGTAATTCAGCATTCAAAACATGATCATTAATTTCTTTTTTTTTTTTTT
>PVIR01013642.1:5518-29661 GCA_004026965.1 Petromus typicus
CACACTGGGCATGCTTTTTTTTTTTTTTTTTTTTTTTACTCTAACACCTTCAACTCCCTGCTCTCCACTTCTTTCTCCACTTTTTCCTCTTGTGTTTCTCACCCACGCCACTGGACCCCAGAGTTCTTGAGCAGATAACAGACAGAAATCCTCTGGCATGGTTAGAAAACATGCTCAGGATCAAGGACAAAGGTACACCCTCCCTCCATATCCCCTAGGGTTTCTAGTGAGATTCTAAATAGGATTCCAAACAAAGGTCCTCTGTTCTGCTCATTGTCCTGATTCAAGGCCAGACTGGAATCTGTACCCATCCAAGTGTCCAGCTGGAGTCTGTGTCCAGCTACTTGTGCTGGGAACGCAGCTTCCTCAGCAGACCTAGTTCCTAAATAAGACCTGTGCTTTCAGTTATAGTGTATGAAGCAGAGATAACATCCAGCATTTGTCTTCCTACAGCTGTCCTTCCTACAGCGTGTAAGAGTCTGGAATGGAGACGGATGGTGATATGGATGCAAAATTTTCTTATCTGGAAAACGGGGATAAAGTTGTGGGCCTCAAAAGGATATTGTAAAAGTAGAAATCCACTTGAACCAAAAGGACCCATTGAGCATTTGGCCTATTTCCCAGCAGATTAGGCCGAGAGGAAAGAGAATGACAAGAGTGTCCCTGAACCCACCCTCACACAGGCAGCTTCTGCCCTCTCACTTCGAAGACAATTGAGCAATCTTTCCAGACACCATAAAGAATTCATTTGCATCAAAGAAGTAATGAACATTTTTGCTGGTCATCTCAAGAAATTTACTGGGGAAAATTTACTGAAGAGATGAATAAGGAAATTAAATTGCTCAGCACACCACATATGTCTCAAAAGATTTCCTGTAAATTTGTCTTCCCAGGTCTTTTCTCTCAGCCCTGCAATCCTCCACTCATCTCGTCTCTCCTGCCCATCTCCCTCCCCCACCTCTATACATATGTGAAAGATGTAAGCCTGGTCCTGGTTTCTTTCCTTCGTTCTGGGATATCAAGATCACAAACTTCTTCAAGTCATGAATCATGTCTTATACTTCAATAACACAACCAAAACTTTCTAATCTCTCCATTACATTAGGCTGGGAGAGGGGGGGACCTAGAGGCACTCCTGCTCCCAAATGCCTCATCCTCAGCAAAACAACTTTTCCATGCCTAAGGAACACTAACGTTGAGTGCAGCCACACAAGACTGGAGAAAGGGAGGCATGGAGGAAGGGGAGGAGCCAGGAAGGATGAGTAGGATGTGGTAGGGTGTGGACCGGAAGCAGGGAATTGAATGGCTAATGGGAGACATAAGAAGTGACATTTTCAAAGCTTTTCAAGACTAATGTTGTACAACATACTCAAGGTGTCAGAGCTTTTGTTCATTTTTAATGTGAGCACATAGCAATTCATAAAGGTCCCACACCTTGGAATGACTCGAGCCTTCCTCCAAATGTCCTTTGCATCTGTTAAGGCTCAGATCCATGTCCTATCCTTCCCTGACACCTTCTCAGACCTTCAGGTCACATTCTCAATTTGCAGATGTGACTTGTGTTGCTGACCTGCTGTCTTTGAGTTCACCCTCTCCTGCCTTCCATTGGCGTATTATTATGAAGTGATCATTAACCATACTTTTCATCATGTCATACCTTGACTCCAAAAATTTGACTGGTTCCATTCTGCCAAGAGGATTTTAAAAGTTGAAGGAAATCAGCCACTTATCATGAAAAATGTGTCCTGCAGATATTGGCTCAGTACCCACCCTACATGCGTATTTGCCCGGAGCTCGGGTGAGTGCAGTGCACTGCCATGTTTCATTCTTTTTGTTATGCTCTTCCACAGCTTATAGGCCTGGTCTGTTCATCTATGTGCTAATTCAATACAGCTCCACAAATCTATTCATTGGAGACAAAACTTAAGGCTATAAATTCATGTTTTCAAAACTTAGTGTAGATGAATAAGCAAAGTTACTGTGTCATCCACAGAAGTATGTGATATTAAAAGAATTCTAGCCAGGAGTGGTGGTGCAAGCCTGTAATCTCTGAACTCAAGAGACTGAGGCAGGAGGATCGATGTGAGATTGAGGCCAGCCTGGGCTACATAGTGAGTTCAAGGCAAAACTGAACTACATAATGAGACTGTCAAAAAAAAAAAAAAAAACTAGAAAGATTCTAAACTCTCTTTGAAAAAAATCATCTGAACCTTTCATTATTGGGCCATTATATTTGTCATCTAAATGTGTCCAAATTTGTTGACCCAAATTAGTCACATACTCTTACTGTAAGATTTTCCTGAATTTATTCTATTATTCGGTGAATAGTCAAAGGTCTGGAGCCAAAAGTACAACTGATACATATTTTCAATTCTTTCTTTTAGGGTATTTTTTATTAGCACATGTTTGCAGTATACAATGATTATACTTACTGTGGGAAGTTGGCACATTGCATATCACGTCTTTAGGGCCAGGAATGTAGCTCAGTGGTGCTGCCACCTGCCTTGCAAGCACAAGGTCATGAGTTCAGTCCCTGGTACTGCAAAAAAACAGAGAAAGATCACATCTTCATTTTTTTTGTCTCCTCTTCCTCTCACCCTTCTCTGTTTTCTCCAACTCTTGCTCCCCTTCCCATTTGCACAAGCTCTGCTTCCATTACTACTCTGCCATAAAGAAGGATAAACGAGGCATTTGTAAGAAAATGGATGCACTTTCATATCATAATGAAATAAATCAAACACACGAGTTTAAATGTTGCATGGTTTCTCTTATAGGAGAAATTCAAAATATAAATAAAGAGTAAAATAGAAGAGAGATAATGGGAAATAGGAAGATGTTTTTCAACAGGAAAAGAAATCTTTTCAGTTTTGCACCTCAGAAAGTCCAGTGCTGGGGCAGCCCATTTTCTAGTCCCCTTTCTGTTTCTTTTAGACAAAAACTATATATTTCTGTCCATATACTTTTCCCATTCTTAAAAAAGAGACTCCAGAGTGGCCCCCTCGCCATTCACTCAGGACGTCTGGGAACAGACATGCACGCTGGCGCTCAGCTGCTAAAATACAGCCAGAGTTGGGAGTTAAAAGCATCGCCTCTTGAATCTTGGTAAAATGGAGAGTGTCCAAACCACCTGAGAGGACGTGGTAAGCTGTGCACACACACCAGATCGTGAAACAACTACCAAGAGCAACAAAGGACACCTCTTCAGAGGGCGGTGGTCAGCCCAGGGCAGGCATGCCACCGTGGACTGTTTGTTATCACTGAAAACTCTAAAAAGTTCGCCATTCAGGGACCAGGCAAAAGAAGCGATGTCTCTACATCCACAAGAAAGAAGGTACCACCGCCAGGCACAGTGGCACAGGCCTGTAGTCCTGGCACTCTGGGAGGCTGAGGCAGGAGGATCACAAGTTCCAGCCCAACCTGGGAAACTTAGTGACTTAGCAAGATCCTGTCTCAAAATAAATTTTTAAAACTTTAATAAAGAGACTACTCCTCCTCCCCACCCCAGGTGGCTCAGGGTGAAGGCCCTGGGTTCATTCCCAAGTAGAGTAAAAGAGGAAGAGGAAGAGGAGGAAGAGGAGGAGGAGGAGGAAGAGACACTGCAGTAGCACAAGCTGCCTCCTTCAGGAACCCAACACATTTCTACAGTGAGATAAACACAAAGAATCTTTCTTATATCAAGAGAATTGACAGCTGGGTGTGATGAGGCAGGAAGAGCACTGCAAATTCAAGGCCAGCCTGGGCTACACAGCGAGATGCTGTCAAAAAAAAAACAGAGAGAGAGAGAGAGAAGGAGGGAGGGAGGTCTGGAGGGGGAAGGGAGGAATAGAATCTCAGAGCAGCAACAAGAATGTAAACTTTCTGACAATATTATCTTGTGTCCAGAGAAAAATCTATATGATCTATAATTCTGCAAGGAAGCCTTCTGTCCTCTGACCTAATTTAAACCATTATTAAATTAGTTCTCAATTGATGTTGAAAACAGGAAGGACTTGGCTGAATGGCCATATCTTAACATTGATTTTTACACCATCCACTCCCGACTTCGACGCTAAGACCAAGCTCGCAGCCGGCGTTTTCAAGGAGGTCTGGGCAAAGATCAATGGACAAACACAATCCAAAACAGTGAAATTGAAACTATTTCTCAGATTGCTTTAGCTCAACACTGTAGGTAACATTAGGCAAGAGACTAAAGATGTCTCCACTCTGCTAATTAAAAACAACTACAACCTTCAGGTAATGCTATATTTTAATTCTGTTACGGAAACTTTCGCTTTTAATGCACTTAAACAGTTTTTTCATTACCCAGCTATTTCTAAAACTTCAATTCAGTTGTTAACAGAGCACAACTGGGATTTTCCTTTCTTGAGGACTATGAATTCTTCAAATGAAAAATGCTACACAAATTATAAAAGCCTCCACGACATAAAAATAAAGTAACTGGGTAATGTCAGCGAACCTACTGGACTTCATGCCTAAGAAAGAACAAAACTTTGCGGCCCTCCTTGTCCCTAAGCCTCAGAGCCCTGAGACTTTTACTTCTTATTCTTGGTCCTTGTCCCTTGGCCTCGAGTCCACCTGGAGCCCCGCCTGCCTGACGTGGGATCCCTGGTTCTCTCAACATCAAAAATTATTTCAAAATGGTGAGATGCCCTGGGCTGCTCCTCTCAAATGATCAACACTGGACATCAGAAATAAGGGTGTCCTGCATTTTCTGGGGCCACTTTGTCACCTCCACTCTCACACTATGTCCCTTGTCTCACTATTCTGGCTTATTTTTAGCCATTCCCCCAAAGCCTCATGTGGTCTTGGATAGAGCTTTCCAGAGCTGGCCGGATCTAGGGTGTGTGGTGCTGGGATTCAGTGTGTGATGGTGGGGATTGATTGAGGATTAAGGGTGCCCCACCCTGGGTATGAGTGCTCCCTGCCCTAAGTGTGGGCAGGAAGGACACAACATAAGGGACAGAAAGGGCTGAGGAGTTAGCTCAGTGATTCCGGTGCCTGTCTTATAAGCGCAAGGGCCTGGGTTCTATTCCCTGATAACCACATACAATACTGGGCATGGAGACTCACGCCCAGCAGCAACCAGTACCACATACCACAGTGCCGGGTGTGGTGGCTCAGACCTGTAACCCCAGCACTCAGGAGGCAGAGGCAGGAGGATTGCTGTGATGTGAGTTTGAGGCTGAGCTCAGGGCCAGCCTGAACTACAAAGCGAGACCCTGTCTCAAAAGAAACCTAAAAGAATAAAAAAATTAAAAATAATAAGGGACAGAAAGAGGGCTAGTGCTTCAGCTGGTGCTTCACTACTTTGCTGCTTTCTCCTTGTGACACCCCTCTGCCATGTCACCCTGCCTTGGGTCCCTCTCACTAGAACTGAAGCATCTACAAACTGTGAGCTACAATAAACCTTTTTCCCTTAACTTTGGGTACTGGGTATTTTGTCTCAGCAGTGAGAAAAGTAACTAAGACACTCACTCACCAGCTACAAAGCAAATAACAGATGTTTGTATGGACACATAGCCATGATGCAGCAATAGATTATGTACATATATAGGTGGCCCTCTGTGTCTGTGGACCTTGAATCCACACATTCAACTAACCTCTGATTGAAAATATTCAAAAATAATTATGCCTGTGCTAAAAGTATCTAGACATTTCTCTGTTATTGTTCCTTAAGCCACACAGTAAAACAATGGTTTAGATGGCATTTATATTAAATTAGGTATTCCAAGGAAAAAGCAGAAGTCATTTAAAGTATACAAGAGAATGTGTGTCTGTTATATGCAAATACTACTACACCATTTTTATAAGGAATTTGAGCATCTTTATATTTGGGTACTCATCAGAAGTCTTGGAATCAAACCTTCAAGGATACCAAAGGATAACACATACATACACATATGTAACATCTATGTGTGTGTATGTGTAGGGTGTATTAGTCAGCTTTTCCATTACTGAGGCTCAGTGTCTGATAGTCACAGTTTAAAGGATCCGAGGTTTACTGTATGTGACTCATGATTTCAGAGGATTCAGTCCATATTTGGCTGGCTCCATGGCGGAAACATCATGGCAGAGGATGTGGTGGAGCAAAGCTGCTAAGTTCATGGAGACCAAGAAGCAGAGCAAAAGGAATATGGTCAGGGAGGAGGGGGTGAGGGACCACATATGGTACCCAAAGTCACAACTTTATCACCCACCCAGACACACCCAGTTGTGTGCTTTAGTAATCTGCTGTCTCTTATTTCAGCCAACCTGACAATCATGATTGTGTGGCTGTGATCAACAGAAGTAGAGGGTCATTCCTCCCCATAGCTCTGTCACCACTGCAACCCATTACCAGTGTGTGCTTGTGGCAGAGTTGAAAGGGACAAACATATGTGCACAAACAAGACCTCTCCTCACAGTACCATGCAACCAGCCAGCCAGCAGTTGCTGAAACCCCAAGATTCCAAAGACACATTTCAAATTCTTACGTCCCCAAGCACTAGGCAGCCAACTCTCACCATACAGACTGTTCAGGGTGGCCATATGGGAAACAAGTCCTGATGGCCTGAAGCAGAAATTTAGATCCCTTTCTGCCTCCTCTGGCCTTGTTGTGCAAGTGATAGACCACTTGTCCATGGTTTCCTTCACCCTGTGATTCTCCTGCCTGAAGTCCAGTATTACCAGGTCAAACTACAACTTCTATCCTTACTTCAGAATTGAATGGTGGGATTAAGGGAGGGGTGAATTCAAAGAGGGGAGAAGTGCTTTCCTAGACTAAGAAAATCAAGACTGAAGGAGTTGACATAGAGTCTCACTATGTAGCCCAGGCTGCCCTTGAACTCATGGAGATCCTCCTGCCTCAGCCTCCCAAGTGATACCATTACAAGCATGCACCATCACACTGGCTTGATAATAGATTTTATTTCAATCTATGAGTGTATGTAATAATAATAGAAAACTTTGTAAGGTTTCCTACAGCAGCAGCAGTTAATAACTGTTGTGTACAGGAGACTACTGAGCATCTCACATGCTGCATGGACCCAAGGTTCCTACTCTGTTCTCTGAATCTGCAAGCTATTAACACCTGAAACTCCACTATATGACATGTGACATTCAGTATATGGAACCTACTTAATATGCACCAGATGACATGTACCATGCAATATATGTCCGCAAGGCAGACAGCAGCATTTCGGTTGCTTTGGAGGTGTCTCTGGGTTTCGCTCTGCAGATGTCTCTAAAGCTTATGATTAATGATCCATGGGAAATGAGCCCTAAAATAAGCCTGTGTTTCCCTCTAGGCATGCAGGATTTATGGAAAGACATCTGGAAGAACATCCAGCCCCACCTGTCTTTCCCTACCCTGATCCCTTATTAAATTCACAGCCTGAATTGCTGGGCTCTTCAGCCCAACATGCTGTAGCTTGGAAGAGGTGGCCACAGCCTGAGAATTTGTAATTTTGTGTCAGTCACAGGCCCCTGTCCCTGGTGAAATATTCTTAGTGCTGTCTTTTCTCCATCACATGCACAGTCAGCATGGGCTCTTTCCATGGGATGGATGTTGATAAGCACAGCAAATCTCTGTGGCTGCCAGAGAGACCGACTGCGTCAGAGCGCCCCGCTTCTAAGAGTGAGCAGATCGAGGACAGGCTGAATGAGGCTGCAGGAGGACCCCAGACATTAAGAGTGCAATCAGGCCTCCCACATGAAAATCGCTCTCATCTCAGTCAATAGCCCCGGGAAGAAAATAGAATCGTTAACTGGAATAGTCAAATCCGAGAAAGCGTTTAATGCATTTACTGTATGAAATGCTTGCACCATTAGGAAGCCCCTTGATTCAGGAGGAGGAAATTGCTGAGAATTTACGAAGGCCAAATGATCTTCCGAGCTACTCCTAAATCTTTCCCTAGCTTGATTTGAATCACAGGCAATGAACAACTGCAGAGCGTGCCATAACCTAACGTAAACACAATTTATTAAACGTCTCCATGAACTTCACTCACAAATACTCAAGACGCCCAGCTGCACGTGTGTCTGGGCCTGGTCTTGGAGCAGCTGAGAAGTCGCTCACATCTCATTACCCCGTGGGGACTGCCTTGCACCCTGGTCCTTCAGATTCTGAGATGACACTATTATCAACTTCTGAAAATTTATTTCAAATGATGGTAAAAGACTACCGATGGGCCTTTAGTGTTGAGTGTGTATTTTTGTGATCAAGTTCTTTTTGAAAGCTATCTATCTATACTGAGCTTCTGCTTATTTTTCTCTCCCAGCCGGAATATTTAACTAACTGCACGACCCAATTTCCCTGTTTAGCACAACAAAGTGTAGCATATTGAGTCACAGAAAGATAAATTGTTCTGATTCCATCCTCGAGCAGGGTTAGGGTTTCCATCTAGAAGTCTCCTCAGAGGCCCACGCGCTCACAGGTGGGGCTTGGGGAGGTGGCTGCCTTTAATCCTTCCAGCGGGCAAATAATAAATCACTGTTTTGATTCTCGGCTGTTACTTCTTGCATCTCCAAATCTCTTGGGAATCCCCAAAGGGAACAGAGCAGCCAGGCAGGACTATGGTGTTCCAAGGCTCCGGACCTGATGTCCTCAGCTCTTGAGCAGGCCCCACCTTCTTTGCGTTGTACCAACCAGGGTGATTCAGCACAGGGCCCCGGGCAGGCGGGAGGAGCTGGAAAATGTGGCCATGGCCAGATGCCATTTGGGCGACATTTTTAGCTACCTAAATAAACTATTTCTACAGTGTCTGCAGAGCGTATGGTTTGTGCGTAGTAAATAAAACGATGGGATGCCACGTGGGAGCCCGGCCAGATGGCTCCATCCCTGCGCACTCTGCTCCGAGGAATCCCTGCGACAGCAGACGGTAGTGAGTCAGCGAAGGCGCGGAGCTGCTCTCCTGCCGCCCCACTTCCTCCCCAATCCGGGCACCGCGCGAGCCCCACCCACCACCGGAAGCAGCTTCTCAGCCAACGCGGGCCCGGGAACCCTGGGAGAAAGCCAGTCTGAGAGCAGATGAGTTCGGAAAGGCTGCACGGAGCAGAGCCCAGCAGATCTGAGTCCGCAGGAGCTCTTAGCACCGCTAAGAACTAGATCGGGAGAGCGTGTGCTAAGTGGTGTTTCCGAGATGATTTGAACACAGACTCCTTTAAATAAAATTTAAATTAAAGCTTTAAAATTTAAAGTGAATATGTAAGTGCCGTATCTACTTCCAGTCTCTGAGCCCCAGATCCCTTGGCAGTTGCTGTGATTGTGTGCTGAATGTGCTGTCCTTGCCCACTGCACGGCGCAAAGCTTCATAGATGGAGGGTTCTGGGGAGACCCTGGAGGAGCAAGGGGTGTCCTCCCTCCCTCCCTCCCTGACTCCCTCCTTCCCTTCTTTCTTTCTGTTTTTCGAGACAGGATCTTGCTGTGTTGTGCAGGCTGGCCTTGAAGTCACTATGTTAGCCCAGGCTGGCTTTGAACTCACCGTGATTCCCCTGCTTTGCCTCCCAAGTGCTGGGATTACAGCCCGCATCACCACGCCTGGCTCCCAATGAGTTTCAATAGCAAACACCCAAACACCCCTTCCCCCACAGCTTCCTGACCAGTTTCCAGCTGCCCCACCTGTGGTGGGCTAGGTGAAATTCTCTTGTATGGCTGTGGTGCTTGGCCTCCTCATGAGTTCAGCTGCTCTCCCTGCAGGTGGCGCCCTTGTGGCTACTCGAGAGTCCAGCCAGCGCCTTAGCTGAGCTTTTCAGTACGTTAAATTTCATCAGGACCACAGTGGAGGCACACTTCCCCACCAACCCTTGGGAAACTTTCCAGCTTGCCCCATGGGCCACAGCTGTGGAATGACCCACAGTGTGCAGACCTTCTGGTCCAGGACAGCTTCTTTACTATCCAGGGACTGCAGCCACACCCTCCAGCAAAGGCTAAACCTCAGCCTTGGAAAGTCCTCCTCCTCCAGCCCAGTCCGAGCTGCTTCAAGGTCCCTTAGTGGACTTCTCTACTCCTTCCCTCTTGTTTAAAAACCTGAGATATGTCACATACTGTACCATCCACTGTTCTGAAGTTTTCATTCAGTAGTTTTCACTGTACTCACAAAGTTGTACAACTGTCACCACCAGGTAATTGGAAAGATTTTCATCGTTCCCAAAATGACATCTTGTCTATTAGCAATCACTCTTCATTCTTCATCTTTTGTCCTTCTCCCACCTCCTGACAAGTATGAATCCACTTTTATATGTATAGATTTGCCTTTTCTGGACAACTTACATGCATGCAATCATGTATGTGTGTATTAGTCATCTTTCACTTAGCTTGCTATGTTCAAGGTTCATTCGTGCTGGATTCTGTACATGATGATTCCATTCTTGGCTGAATAATGTCCCATTTGTATGGAAAGATCCTATTTTGTTCACCAATAGCTGATGGAATTCGTATTGTTTCCATTGTTTTGTTGTTGTGAATATTAGTATAACTAGTACAACTGGGGCCATGGGACCACTCACCTGAACTTGGCCAGCACTCTAAAACCAACCCCATCCTTTGTCCCAAGCAAAACAGAAATAAGAATGACAAAGACACCAGGAAATTCCTATGGCTCCAGGACAGGGCGTAGCACCCTGTCAGTCATATTGTCAATCATGCCTTGAAACACCTAATGGGAGGTGACCAAGGCAGGACAAACATTTTTTAAACCCTAAACCCAACTTGTCTCTTGTCCATTCCATTCTTCCTGCCACCTAGTGCCATTTTTCTCCTGACGCAGGTCCACAGAGCAGCTGTGGCGAGTGTAATCTCACCAGCCACAATGTTCCACGGGGGCAAGCTCTTCACTGAACTCAGCCTGCACTCATATTTTTGTTATGTGGACATGATTTTCAGTGACAAGAAGATAGATCAAGGCTCATAACACAATTATCCATTTTTTGGGTGCATACATATTGTTTTTGTTTTGTTTTATTTTGTGTTTTGCAGTACTGGGGATCAAACGGGCCCTTATGCTTCCTGGCAGACATAGTACCACTTGAGCTAAATCCCCAGCTTGGTGTACATATTTTGTAGGATGCACACGTACCTTTAGAAATTGTGGCTTTTGTATTAAGTAGCAAAACAATTTTTCTATAGTTAAAAAAATGTATGTTTCCAAAGCCAGACATGGTAATGCACTCCTATGATCTCAGCATTAGTGAGGCTGAGGCAGGAGGATCACAGAAAGTTAAGAGGCCAGCCTGGGCTACATAATGAGTTCAAGGCCAGCGAGAACTACACAGTGAGACCCTATTTCAAGAAAAAAAAAAGAAGGAAAGAGGGAACTGTTTAAACAAATATTTCATAATCTTCAAACACTAAATGAAATTGGTATCAAGCACTTGCTTTAATGATTTGTCTGTTAAAAATTGGACAACCTTGTCCACTATATAGAAGGCCCAAGCTTTAATCCTCAGCACCTCCAAAAAAAGAGAAAAAAGTTCATCCACAAAACCTTTGCTAGGCCTGCTCCCCAGAGACAGCACCTAGCCCTCCTCCTGAGGGCCGGCTGCACTTGGAAACTCACCTTGAACAGACAGGTGTGCTGAGAGTTGGAATGTGGCTCAGCAGCAGAGCACATGCCCAGCACACACAGGGCACTGCAAATGAATACAGAAAAGGTGGTAGACATGTCTGATTTCCGAGGTGAAGTTCTAAGGAAATGCCATGGCTTCCTTCCTCTAGCCCTCTCTTGAGTCACTTGCTGTGCAACAAGCCAGCTGCCACTGGAGAGGTGGCCTAGGGAGAAGCTCATGTGACTAACACCAAGGGGACCAGGCCTAGAGCCAGCAAACAGAAGTCCTTCCAACAATGATCATGTGAGGGCACCATCTTGGAAACAGGCTACCACCCAGTCAAGCCTTGGTATGACTGCAGCCCCAGCTGACAGTTGGCTACAACCTCCTGCTAGACTCTCAGCCAGAACCACTCCCAGATTCCTGGCCCCCAAATCTGGAAATAACACATTTTTGTTTCTGTAAGCCATGAGCTTTTGAGGTAATTTGTTACACAGCAATAGATAACTAATACACATTTTTCAAAAATGTGATTCTGAGTAAAATATTCTGAGCCAATATTCTACCCTATTTCTCCATACATACAAAAACTTTCAATAAAATTCTCTGGTCGTAGTATCTACTGAAATCAGAATTAACTTCTCCAAATTTCACCAAGTTATAACTGTATTCTTTGTATTTATTCTCTAGTTCATTCATTCAACAAACTCTACCAAGCATTTCCTGCCAGGTAATGTTCTAGAAACCTGCTTGCTGCCCAGGTACAGTAACAAGCAGGAGAGACCTAAACCTCAGTCCCTGTGGGACTTACATAGTAGCAAAGGATAAATAAACAATACATAGTGTGTTGCATAGCAAGAAGAGCTAAAGAGGTCAAACCAAACTGTTACTCTGATCACTTAAATTCCATTTTTTGGCTTTCAAAACAGACCAGGGCAAGCAAGGAGTGGTGCTGCACACCTGTAATCCCAGTATTCAGGAGGCTGAAACAGGAGGATCACTGTGACTTTGAGGACCAGCCTGGGCTACATAGTGACTTCAAGTCCAGCTTGAACTACATAGTGAGACTCTGTCTCACAAAACACAAATAAGGGCTGGATTTAGCTCAGTGGTTCCACGCCTGCCTCGCAAGTGCAAGCTCCTGAGTTCGATCACTGGTACCCAGTCCTCCACAAAAAAAACAGACAAAGACCTTTTCTTTCTTCATGCTGATTCAAGTCAGGCTTCTTCCACCATATGGCTCCCTTCCCAGGACAGAGTCTTCCAAAGATGGCCAGTACATAAGGAAAGTGAAGAAGAAGCCACACTGGCTCCTCAGTCACCTCCAACCACAAGTGACATACATCCCTTTCACTCCCGGGCCACAAAAATAAAATAGTGCATGGCCCTGCACCTTGCAAAGAAACGTGGGCAACGCAGCCTCACAAGAGCTCCACACTGGCGGGGAGCGGAGCTCTCGGTGGGCAGTGACTTCTCCCTGCTCTGCTCACCCTGATGTACTCCAGCTTTGCCTGAAGGCCCAGCACGGCTGTGCCAAGGAGAGCGAATGTCTCCTGTCTTGAAATCCGAAGTCGCATTGCAAAAACGTCAATCCTTTCTTGGAGTCATTGCCTCAAATTTTTATTTAGTGCCTCAGCAAAAAAAAAAAAAAAAAAAAAAAAAAAAGTAGCAACCTATGGGGCAACACACGGAGCAGGGAGCCTCCATCATGTTTCCTTTCTCATTCCCTGTGGCAAGAAGGAGCAGTTTACCTGGTATGTGGAAGCTTTGATGAGGGAATCAAAGGGAGACAGAGCAGGCGTGTGACAAGAGTAACCAGTTTCCCATCACAAGCTCCATCATCCAGGAGTCATCTTGTTTTTTGTTTTTTGATTTTTGTTTTTTACTTTGAGACAGGGTCTCACTAAGTCACTAAACTGCCCAGGATGGGCTCAAACTTGTGATCCTCCTGCCTCAACCTCCCACAGTGCAGGAATTATAGGCAGATACCCCTACCGCTGGCTTCCAGGCATAATCTTAAGTACTTATCCACAGCCACTCCCCCCCAGCCCAGGCAGCCCTTTATGAAGGCGTATTTGCCGTGCACAGCCCTTCTCTAGGAGGACAGAACGGCCTGGTTAATTGTACAAGCAGCTAAATGTCAGGAGCAATCACTGAGATGAGAGAGCGAGTCTGGAAAGAGAAGTCTGCGTAAAAACCAAATAGGGTTGTGGAAGGCAGACCCTGAAAAGCATGATTTCCAAGCTGATTTTATTGTAATGTGAGGATTCCCTCTTTCCTCTCATTCACAATGATCACTTTATACAAATTGCATCACATCAGTCCCCGGGGAAATACAGGTGTGGGCTACATTTCCACAGCCTAGAATCCAACATGACTTTGGGTGGGTTGAGTCAGAAACGTGTAAATCTTTAAGCATTGCGGTTTTCTGGGGACAAAAGACTCAAACGCAGGCACTGCCCTGGCCAAACACCAGCCTGCAACCTCTGTGCCCAAGAAATGTGTCCGTTCCACAGGTTTTAGCAAGGTCCTCATGGAGCAAACTGGGAGCTGGCGTGTTAAACCACCGGAAACATAAAACCACCTGGCCTTGCTGTTAGTGAGTGATCACATCGGCGCCCCTGGTTCTGTCTGAAAGCGATGCACCGCTACAGAAAATGTCACGGTCACTTTCCCGAAGGAACATGAGGAAGCCCGTGCTGGCCGTGGCATTTCTGTCTAGGATGGCACAACCCGACACCCTGAGGGCAGTGTTCTCACCCCAGTCACCTGTTTAAAGCCACTCGAGGGTTCCCTGTTGGAAACCAAGTCGCAACTTGCCCGAAACTATGTTTGCCAGAGGGGACACAGCTAAAGAATCAAGCTGCTTCTCTTGTGGTGGACCTTCTGTCACTGGGCTCTGGGAGTCTATAAACTCTTTGCAGGTCTCTGGTGTCCTGAACGAAAAATGGACAAGATACACGAAAAGGTTGTGAGGTTTTGCACTTAGGAAAGGTTGGGAAAGATGCGAGCACTACGGAGTGAGAACCGGCCACAGAGTGCCAGTGGCCAGCAGGTCAGCGGCGCAGTCTCCAGTACCCGGTCCTCGGGCTGACGCCAGACCCAGGCTGTCCTATCAGAAGCCTACATGCCTTCAAACCACAAGGATAGAAGAGGCACTTTCTGACTGATCCCAGACACATGGTTTGGAAACTGTTCTGTACCTGTCTCCAGGATCTCCAGGGTCGGCAGGTCCACCACTTGCCCAGCACATTGTCACACCCTAAGCTCCTGCCTCTTTTCCAAGTTTTTCCTCTTCCTACAGAGACATCCGGGCTGGAGGTGTAACTCAGGGCTTCAGCATGTGCTCAGCATGCCCAAGGCCCCGGCTTCAGTCTCCAGCGGGAATAAATAAGGACAAACATCAGACCTATTGCGTTAGGCTTCACCCCGATGGTTTCACTTCAACTTGATTTCATCTAAGATTCTATTTCCAAAAGAAGGGTCATGGGCACGGGGCTCAGGATTTCAGATTATTTTGTGGAGGCACCAAATTTGACCCGTAATAGAGAAAGGGTCCAAAGACTCCATCAAGTCTAGTCATACAGGAGTTAAAAACCAATTTACACCCAAGCCTGCCAAACATGCTCCCCGGCCCACGCTCACATGCTGAGAACCACAGCGACCTCGGAAAGGAGGAAGCAGCATGGCCGCCTGGGTGAGGCCTACTGTCTGTGGGTCTCTGGCACAGGGGACAGGGAGCCAGCCCCAAGTCTACAACACCTCGTCAGAGTCTAGAGGACCTAGCAGGCAAGAAGGGTATTTTACTCACTCAAAAATTCCAGAGTTCTAAGCATTTCCCAAAGCTCCATGACCATGCCAGGTGTGAGGGTGAACGCCTGGATTCCCAGCAGTCAAGAGGCTGAGGCAAGAAGATCGCCACAGGCTGTGTGCCAGCCTGGGCTGCATAGTGAGACCTTGTCTCAAAAAAATAAAATGAACATGACAGAAGCAGGGAGAAGAAGGGATTGCAGTTTCTCTAGGGGCACTTCCAAGCGTGTGAACAGTTACCCTGCATAATTTAGAGCTGCCACCTCTCCCTCTGGCTGCCTCGGGCAAAGGCAATGCACACGCATGCTCACACACACGCACACACACACACACACACAAACACAATTACAATTTCTCTGTCTAGAATTCTCTCCTCCATAGTTTCCAGAAACTTTTTTTTTTTTTAGGTTTTTTGAGACAGGCTCTCGCTTTGTGGCTCAGGCTGGCCCTGAGCTCAGCCTCCAACTCACATCACAGCAATCCTCCTGCCTCTGCCTCCCGAGTGCTGGGATTACAGGTGTGAGCCACCACGCCCGGCACTGTGGTATGTGGTACTGGTTGCTGCTGGGTGTGAGTCTCCACACCCGGTATTGTTATGTGGTTACCGGGGATCGAACCGGGCCCTTGCGCTTGCAAGACAGGCACCGGAACCACTGAGCTAACTACCCGGCCCCAGTTTCCAGAAACCTAATCATTTATCACACTGTTAAGATTTTTTTTTTTCTGGTATCGGAAATTGAACGCAGGACCTTGTGCTTAGTACTCAGGTATGGAGCCACTGAGCTACATCCTCAGCCTGTAAGACTTTTAAACTTTAAAAATTCATTCCTCAGATTTTTAAACCTTTTCAAATGTTATGAGTTTTGAAAAGTTTTCCAGAAATCATCATCTTCCATTGTTCATGATGGCAGGGTTCTCTAAGGGCTGGGGCCCAAGACAGAGGCCTGGTGCTCCAGTTGCGACACATCCACAGTTCCCGGGGTGCCCCAACTTTGGGCAAAAGTCAACCATGCGCATCTCCCTGTGAGGCCACTCAGCCCCCGCTGGAATCCCGCCTGGTTTTTAAAGTCCCTGTGAGTTCGACATTTGTTCCGCTTGGTTCCTGGGTCAGGCAACCCAGGCTGAAAGGCTTCCTGGAGGCAGGAAAAGCAAGGAGGCAGATGCTGCTGCAGGAGCTCTGAGGTCCCCGCTGGGGAAAGAGCCCGCTTGGGGGAAGACACCCACTCCTGGCCTGGCTCAGCCTCAAGGACTCACAAGGTGACTCCCCCGTGAAAAATGGAGCGACAAAGAATAACATCCACCCATCTAGATGCTTCGTACACAATTTCTCAGGGTCAGAGAGTGTGGGCTGACTGGAAATGTGAGGTTTACCGTTTGAGAACAGCTGTTTCCGCCCTGCCCCGTGGGACATATCTTACAGCTGTCTCTACAGACCACACCTTCCGCCAAGGAGTTGGAATGGCTTCCTCTCTGTGCCCAATAAATGCAAGCTGATGTGATGAGCAGAATACTCTAACAATAAAATCATTTCCTACCATTTTATGTGAATACTGAAATAACACTAGTAAAACCAGGGCGGGCCAACTTGGGTGTCGAGGGTGATGAGGAGATCTCCATGACAGACACATTGTTTCTGATGTCTGCAATTCAATTTGGGAGGTTTTTTTCCTTGATCTTTAAATTTTGATACAGGGTCTAAGTTGCCCAGGCTAATTTCAAGCTTGTGATCCTCCTGCCTTAGCCCCTTGAGTGCTAGAATGACAGGCATGTGTCACCACACACAGCTCTGTGTCCCCCTTCCTTCCTTTTATTTTTTTTCATTTATTTTTTTGCAGTATCAGGGATCAAATTCACAACCTTGCATTTGTGAAGCAGGTGTGGTACCACTGAGCTAAATCCCCACCCCTCCATGTCCCCCTTTAAAAGCCAACAATCTTGACAGGAATGATTCATGAGACTACCAGCATATCAGTATGGACGTGTTGCTCAACTACCTTCCTGATCACAGGGGACAAAACCAAAAAACCTCTGGGCCCAGAAAGGGGTGGGAGTTATGGGAGAAAGGAGTTAGGGAGCAGAAAGCAAGAGGGAGGACTGGTTAAAAGATGGATCCCCCCGGCACAGTGGTGCACAACTGTAATCTTGTTACAGGAGAAATAATGTAACTCCCAACCTGCTAGATGTCAGATCCCCCAACTTTGTGTTCCCTGAAGTCAACAAATGAATTCTGAGGAACAATGGAGATCAACACTGGGAAAATTTATTGAGAGAGATGGCTCCTAAGAGACAGGAGGGGACCAGAAAGTCAGACTCCACTTCACTAAGCAAGTTTTATGGAGCAAAACCACAAGGTGGATACAATGTGGGTCAAATCTATGATCAACCTTGGCTGGGGATTTATCTCAGTGGTTCCGGTGCCTGTCTTGCAAGTGCAAGGGCCCGGGTTTGATCCCCGGTAACCACATACAATACTGGGTGTGGAGACTCACATCCACCAGCAATCAGCACCCATACTACAGTGTCGGGCCTGGTGGCTCACACCTTTAATACCAGCACTCGGGAGGCAGAGGCAGGAGGATTGCCAAGAGTTGGAGGCTGGGCTGAGCTACATAGTGAATTCAGGACCAGCCTAAACTAAGAAACAAGACCCTGCCTAAAAAAAACCCACTATGACCAACCAGTAAGATTACAAGTATAGCCACTTAGGTAATATTTATCCAGTGGGGATGCAGGTCAAGTAGCAAGTGTTCATGGAAGAAACAAGTATGTTTTTAGGAAGGGATGGATCAGGAGGTCCTGGGCACATAGCTACCTGGACTTTATTGGGCCAGGTGATACCAATTATAGTATAATCTTCAATTTATCACTTACCCCTCAGGGAGGCACGTAGGCCTGGTCATTCTGTCTTTTTCATGAGGCCTGACCTTTGACAGATGCACCTCCAGCCACAGTGATAATGTATTATCGTCTACAGTGACTCCCTTGAGGGCCTACCCCAGTCTGACTGTCTAAAATACAGTGGACCCTTGACTTATGAACTCAATTTGTTGCAAGGGCTGGTTTTAACTCAAATTGGTCAACTGAAGTCTCAGGCTCCTCTACACAGCCTTCAAAGTCTCTCTCCTGTCCACAGGCAGATCTCAGTGTCCTTAGAGAGACACTGGTCCAGGGTTTCGCAGTTAACTCCACACAGGAAAGGATGCTGTCATGTTCCTTCCAGAACTCTTTAAGGGTTAAATCTGTATCTGAGACCATCTGAAAGCACAAGCAGCCAGCATTCAGTTTGCAACTCAAGACTTTGGTCATAAGTTAAAACTAAAATTCCAGTCATAACTCAAATTGTTCATGTGTCAGGCCAGTTATAACTCAAGGAGTCACTGTATCCCTACCTAACTTAGCCATCTGTAATAACCCCAGCACTCTGAGAGATGGAGGCAGGAGGATCACTAGTTCGAGTACAGCCTGGGAAACTTAGTAATTTAGTGCAACACTGTCTAAAAGTAAAAGCTAAAAAGGAAATGCAGATATACTCAGTGCAAAGACCCTGGCTTCAAGTCCCACTACTGCAAAACAAAGTAAAATAAACAGTGGATTTTAAAATCCTCTGAAGACAGTTCCTGCCAAACTCATACTTCACAATCTCACAACCAAATACACAAATAGAGCAGTAGAGGGGGAGGTCTATCTGCACAGTAGTGTGTCCCTAAAGAATAGGGATCCATTTTGAGAGCTGCTTTGGTAGTTTATTTGTCCTTGCAAAAATAGTGTACTTACACTAAGAGGGCTACCATGTCACTAAGTGACATTACCCTATGGGCCACCATCATATATGTGGCCTGTGACAGATGCAAACATTGTCCTGGGATAACTGCGTATCTCCTAGATATTAAAGGAGAAATGAACGCTAGGATGTAAATAGATGACTCCTAAAAAGTAGGCACCACGAGGCGCAAAATCAAGACAGGATTTTTAGGCTGCTAATCATACCTCACAAGAAATTGAGGGGACCTGCGAAATGGTATCAGCAAAGAAAGTCTTTCCAGTTATAATGAAGTTACAAACTAGAACTCAACAACTTCCCCAGCTCTGTTAGCAAAAATGGCCTTCTTTAAGTGCCGCAGGCCACATCCTCTTAGCTCAAATTACTGTGGGACCACCAGGAAGAAACTCATCTGCATCTGATTACTTTTCTAGGAGAAAGGAAGAAATGTCAGGGCTGGGAGCCTGGAGTCTTTCCCCGCACTGGAGCTGTTAGCCCGCTTCGCTGCTGGCAGCGTGCAGGGCACTACCTGAGCCAATTAGCATCGGAAATAAAAGCAGTTTATTCAGCTCCAGTGTTGGAGGAAGAAATAAAATCCCAACAGCAAGCGATCTCTGGCCAAGGCCCAGGAGCTGAAGAAACTGCAAGGCAAAGGAGGAGGCAGAAACAAGCAGGCAGAGACAGACAGACCAGCCTTGCTGCTTTTAGAGCAAACCTTTCAAGTCCTCAAAAAACAATTAGAGCCCCCAAAATAAAAGGCTCCATCAAAAAATGGGCAACTGAAATCGACAGACATTTCACGGAGGAAGCACAAATGGTCCATAAATACACAAAAAAATGCTGCACATATCTGGCCTCTAGAGAAACACAGTTTAAAATCACAATGAAACTGGGCGTGGTGACACGTGCCTGTGACCTCAGCACTCCGGAGGCCGAAGCAGGAGCATCGTCACAAGGCCAGCCTGCGCTCCACAAGCTTAAATATTACATGGTTTGTCTTACATTAGAAACCTGCAGTGTGAATAAATAAAAGAGCAAAACAAAAGACAGATAGTAGGAAATGAGGGATGGATCTTTGACAAAGGGATGAAGACCAAGAGATAGAGGGAGAGGAAGGGACGGAGATGGAGACGAATTCACATGCATTATGTACACGGACCATTAGCAATTGTAATGAATGTAATCACTGTGTACCGCAGACATCTACTCATAAAAATTAATAATAAAAATGAACATTACTTCATTTATATAAATATATATATATATATATTTAGGCACACATGAGATTATAGGTTAATTTTTTTCTTTCGTTTGTCTATAAAAGCTGATTGCTCTGAAATGAACTTGAATTTTTTTATAATTGTAAAGAGTGAAGCACAAATAATGAAAGAAACAATAAAACTTTAACATGCAAATATTTACATTTACTTTCAGAGGTTGAACAGCTTATTATATGGACTGCAGTTTGAGTCAATCATTGAATGAAAATTAATCAGATGAAACTTGAAAAGCAGAAATTAGAAAGGCTGGGATTTAGCTCAGTGGTTCCAACACCTGCCTCTTAAGTACAAGGTCCTGAGTTCGATCCCTGGTACAAAATCTTAAAAAGCAGAAATTAGAGATTTCTTTCTTGGATTTTTGGGGGGTTTTGTTTGTTCTTGTTTGTTTGTTTGTTTTTTGTACTGGCGATCAAACTCCGGACCTTGCACTTGTGAGGCAGGTACCAGAAACACTGAGCTAAATTCCCAGCCCCTGAGAGATTTCTCAATGGAAATCCAGAAAAAATTGCTGGCACACATATAAGAAGTTGCCAAGTATAATCAAATTAGTAGTGCTAAAAGAAACAGAACCTGTGACAAAAAGCACTTTCCAATGCATTGTTGCTAAAAGCAGAAGTCTATAAACACCTGAGAGTGAATGTTTGAAATTTGGGGTGCAAACTGCCTCCACCATGTTGCCATAGCACAGAAGTGGCCATAGATAATTGGGAATAGATGGGCATGAATATGTTGTAATAAAATTTTATTTACAAAGTGGCTAGCCGGTTGGCTTACAGCCATAGTTTGCCTACCTCTGGCCTAGACAAAATGCCGCCTAAGAAAGACTTTAATGATCACATAGACAATAATTTACTTGTCATGACGATGGAGTATTCTTTCCAGCTGGCATCCCCTCACTCCTTTACCTACTCTCAAAGTCCTTTTCCTTCTTTATGTCTCAGATTGGTCTTCTGAGAAGCATGAGATCGCTTACTTTAGAGGGGTTCCTAACTTTCTCCTCCTCCTTCAGGCTGAGAACACCTAAGGGCAAGACAGCATCTTTTCTTTTCCTATCCTTTTTTTTTTTTTTTTTGAGATAGTATCTCATTATGTAGCTGAGGCTGATTTTAAACTCACTATATAAGCCAGGCTTGGTGGCTCATGCCTGTAATCTCAGCACTAGGGAGGCAGAGGCAGGAGGATTGCTGTGAGTTCAAGGCCAGCCTGGGATACACATTGAGTTCAAGGCCAGCCTGAACTAAGAAGTAAGACCCTGCCCCCACCCCAAAAAAATAAATAAACAGAGGCAGAGGGATGGGGCAGATAAAGAGTACAATCAGAGAGAAGGAAGACATCCCAGAGATCCGTTACATAGCATGATAACTGTATTTCACAGTATACACTACACCTGAAAATCACAAAGAGTAGCTTTCAGTGCCCTCCCCAAAATGACCCACAAATGAGATAATGCATAGAGGCCTACTGATGGGTTTAGTCATACACAGAATGTGTCTACATTTCAAACTGTCACAGGTTTTGTTTGCTTGTTTTCTCTTTTCTTTCCTTTTTCTTCTTTTTGTACAAGAAAACAAACTCAGGGACCCACACTTGCCAGGTAAGCACTGTGCTGCTGAGCTACACCCCTGGGGCCCTGTTTTCTTTTTTGAGACAAGGTCTCACTGTTAGCTCAGGCTGGCTTTGAACTCATAGTGATCCTCCTGCCTCAGCCTCCTGAGAGCTGGGATGAAAAGTGTGTGCCACCAATCCCAGCTCAACTCATCATGTTTTATACCAAAAATATAAGTACAATTTCTTTAGATTCCAACAAATATATTTTTAAAAAAAGAAATAGTGACTTGATTAATCAAATGTGGAAGAAGGGCATACTAGGTCTAGACAACTAATAGCCAGGCTGTTTACAGAAGATTAAAAAGTTGAATCTTGCTTCCATCCAGTAAACAGTACCACATGATAAACTAAAGGACCGTGATAAAAGGGAACTACTCGGCCCAGTGTGGTGGTGCACACCTATAATCCCAGCACTCTGGAAGCTGAGGCAGGAAGATCACCATAAATTCAATCCCAGCCTGAGCTATATAGTGAAACCTTGTCTCCAAAAAAGGTAAGGGAGGATTTTTTTCATCTGGTATTTTCAACCGTTCTAAATGTGTTTGAGTTTATTCCTTACAATTTTTTTTTTCTTTAGCACCTACTAACTATATGCCTCGCTGTTCATTACCTAGCAGAACAGGTATAAAAGCTGTACTGGATGTCCCTTGCCTTCAAACAGTAGAGTAAGATGGGTAATCGTTTTTACAAATTAGAAAACAAGACAGTCATATAAGTGAGTTATTAAATTCAATACATAATAGAGAAGCAAAAAATCAATAGAGCTCCGTATATTCAGGGAGAGATCGGGGGCCAGAGAGCACTCACAAATATTCCAGACCTACTAACCGGATGAGGAAGGCAAGGGACAAGCTGTGACTAGTGAAAGTATAAAGCTGCTGGCCTGATTTTATTTATTTATTCCTTTATTTTGCCTGATTTGATCAAAGATTTCATTTCTTTGGCTCTGATCACGATTGTCAGCATATGTGGCTGCTCTTGAGGCAGGTAAGTTAAAATAACTTTAAAATGAATAGAGAGCTAGTGTCTTATAGGGTCTCAACTGCATTGTTTTAAAAATGCATTTCAAAAGAAAGGGAGTCAACACCCACACACTTGGATGACTGGACTGACACAATATTTTCATACTTTGAGAAAACATATACTGTTTACAAAATGTAATAAAGCTGCATTTGTCTGATAGTCGTGGAAATTCTGGACAGTGTTGGACAAATAGATGCATCTGACCATCCCTGTAAAAGGTCTTGATGTTTTAAATACCAGAGCAAGAGCCCAGGACTTCTTATTTCATGGGCCATTGGACTGGTAAACTATGGAGTAAGCTTCCATCCATTTCCCATGAATCTTGTCCTGCACCGGTGAGAAGATGAAGTATTTCTCAAGCTAATCAGCGGCCATCTGGGGTTGATTTTGCTTGCTAAGGAAAGGTTCACAGCCAGTGGTTTGACAGTACGAGCCGCCCCAGTCCCAAGGTGGCTCTGGGGGTCACGCATCCTCCACTGGTCACATAGCTGATGGAAATTTTAAACACAGCTTTCATCTTTGAACTTTGTCTTCATGATTTAGCTCACAGAACAAGCTGTTGTCATATTTTCCAGTTAACTTGGCCAAGCAGCCATTGAAGAATAATTGAATCCTGTATTTTCACTTTGCCCGCCTTTCCTCTAGCATGGCCTAATCAATAGATATGTCTTATCCGTATTTGCTTTTGATATTTGCTAATTGCTTTGAAACATTGCCCTTTGTCTGTTCCATTCTCTCATTCTGATTTTTTCCACCTACTCAGCTGTTTCTTGTCCTTCCCACACCTTCTTCTGATTTATCCCAGTGGTTTCAAGTTGACTTCTGAGGAGACTTGGCACACTTTCAAAATCTGGGAACATTTACCAGAGTTATGACAACATGGCTGTATAATTGTGATAACCCTTTATCAATCAGGAAAGTTAGCAATTTCTGTTGGTTAACCATGGTTTTTAAGGATTTACGAAGCTATGGGGACTCTTAAAAGTTGTCAGTGTGATAGGTTTTCATGAATGTTCTCTTTTATAAGCTTTCACATAATTTCTGTCTTTCATTTTTGCTTTCATAATTACTAATCAGTAATAGTATAGCATAATAGCTCATACTCACTGAGTTTGTCTGTATGCTAGGCACCCCGCCTG
>PVIR01013642.1:29761-42124 GCA_004026965.1 Petromus typicus
ACTCTATGAAAACAATATTTTTTGTCTTCTTTGTCTTCTTAGGAATTGCCTTCCCTTAAAAAAATTGACGTTAGGGCCGGGGATTTAGCTCAGCGGTTCCAGCACTTGCCTCACAAGTACAAGGTCAAGAGTTTGATCCCCAGTACCAAATAAAGTCTAAGGTAGAGTTTTGGACACAAGGAGGGGAGGGAAGAGATAGGAGGGTAATGGGATGAAAACAACCCAAAATACAGTGTGCCTGTAGCAGTATACCAAAGCGAATCTCATTGTTTCATATTACTGATATGCACTAATAAAAACTGAAGTAAATTGCCCTATCTTGCTCTGGGGTCTTTTTTAAAGCATGTGCGGACCTAAAGAAGTTCTGAGTGGCTTCCACATTCATGGGGTCAGGCAATGAGGAAACAAAAGCACCAACTATAGAAAAAAAACATAAATATATATGAGCAAAGCTGAACATGGTGGCACATGCCTATAATCCCACTATATGGGAGGCTGAGATAGAAAGATCATAAGTTCAAGGCCACCCTGGGCTACATAGTGAGACTCTGTCTCAAAACCCATGGGCAAAGATGTTTAGTATGGTGTTTGTGGGAAAAAAATTTTTGAAGTAGGGCTGTGGATGTAGCTCAGTGCTAAAACACTTGCCTATCATGTGCAAGGCCCTGAGTTCAAGCCACAGCAACAGAAAAAGAGAAAGAAAAAAGCAAGAGAAAAATATTAGAAACAAACTAAATATTCAATAGGGAAATGGAGGAGGAATTGCAGGACATTGAAACAGTGAAATGTCATGCAACTATTTGAACACTTGTTATGATACCTTTTCAGAAGCATTACAAAGAAAGAATAAGCTCTTTATCTACTCAATCTTATGTCTGTCTGTTTGCTTGGGTTTTTTGTTTGTTTGTTTGTTTTGCTTTGTTTTGTTTTTTTGAGACAGGGTCTCGCTTTGTAGTTCAGGCTGGCCCTGAGCTCAACCTCAAACTCACATCACCGTGATCCTCCTGCCTCTGCCTCCCGAGTGCTGGGATTATAGGCATGAGCCACCATGCCTGGCACTGTGGTATGTGCTACTGATTGCTGCTGGGAGTGAGTTTCCACGCCCAGTATGGTATGTGGTTACCAGGGATCGAACCTGGGCCCTTGCGCTTGCAAGACAGATGCCAGAACCACTGAGCTAAATCCCTGGCCCCTGTTTGCTTGTTTTGATAGGGACACCCTATGCAGTTCAAGCTAGCTTCAAACTCACAGTGATCCTCCTGCCTAGGCTTCTGGTGTACTGAGAGTACAAGCATGCACTACCACACCCAGCACTTTCTCTTGTACTATCATTCCACTCACTTCTTGATGCTCCTGTATTACCTGGATGAGATACTTTCCTGTCCTCTCTCTCTGTTCCAACCAATCCTCATCCTTTTCAAGTTTGCAAAAACTACTCACTTAGTGACTTCCGAGTACTGACCAGCTCAAGAAGTCACTAGTTGGGCCAGGGATTTAGCTCAGTGGTTCCGGCGCCTGTCTTGCAAGCTCAAGGGCCCGGGTTCAATCCCCAGTAAACACATAACAATACTGGGCGTGGAGACTCACCCCAGCAGCAATCAGCACCACGTTCCACAGTGCCGGGCGTGGTGGCTCATGCCTGTAATCCCAGCGCTCAGGAGGCAGAGGCAGGAGGATTGCTGTGATGTGAGTTTGAGGCTGAGCTCAGGGCCAGCCTGAACCACAAAGTGAGACACTGTCTCAAAAAACTTAAAAAAAAAAAAAAGAAGTCACTAGTTGGTTGTGATAATCATATGGTAGATTTGTGTAAGAATTCCTTTCTTTTTTTTTTTTTCTTTTTTAGTACTGGGGATTGAACTCAGACCCTTGTGCTTCCAAGGTAGGCACAGTATCACTTGAGCTAAATCCCCAGCTGAAGAATTCCTTTCTTAAGAAACTTCTACACATTAAGTAAGGAGGTTGGAGGGGACTTCAGATGCCCTTGTGGTGAAAATTGCTGAAACCACTAAGAATCTATCCAAAACATTAATGTCCTCAGGCTAAACTATAGGAAGTTGGTCCCAGGTTTCTGTGGAAATAATCTGTTTATTTCTCTGCACTAACAGCCTTCCCTCCCTACTTAACCTCCATTCCAGAAATGAGGTCCAGACAATGCAGCTGGAGCATTTACTGAAAGACCTGCACGGGGCCTTGAAGAACAGGAGCCCTCAGGAGACAGGGAAATGAAGAAGAGGCTGGGCCGCCTGTGCCAAGCAGGGGAACTCAGCAGTGTGAAATGCGTAGGGGTCCAGGATACTGGCCTAGCCTCAGAAATAGGTACCGCCCTGGGAATGTAGCTCAGTGATGTCATATCTACCCCGCAAACCCATGGTCCTGAGTTCAATCCCTGGTACTGGAGAAAAAGGAAAGAAATAGGTTCAGCTGGGAAACAAGCAGAAGGGATGTTCAGTTGGAAGAAACCACATTAGCAAGGGTTTTGAGCATTCAGGAGGCTGAAGCCGGAGAATCACTGCAAGTTCAAGGCCAGCCTGGGGTACATATTGAGACCTGTCACAAAGAAGGAGGAAGAAGAGAGGAGGAAGAGCAAGAGAGGAAGCAGGAAGAAGAGGAGAGGAAGAGGAAAGTGTCTGAACATTTAATGCAAGACTTAATGGGGCCGGGGATTTAGCTCAGTGGTTCCAGCACCTGTCTTGCAAGCGCAAGGACCTGGGTTCGATCCCAGGTTAACCACATACCATACTGGGCGTGGAGACTCACCCCAGCAGCAACCAGTACCACATACCACAGTGCCGGGCGTGGTGGCTCACGCCTGTCATCCCAGCACTCGGGAGGCAGAGGCAGGAGGATTGCTGTGATGTGAGTTTGAGGTTGAGCTCAGGGCCAGCCTGAACTACAAAGCGAGACCCTGTCTCAAAAAAAAAAAAAAGAAAGAAAGAAAAGACTTAAAGTGGTTTTCTGCAGCTAGTGGGGAGCCCCTGGGGTCATTCTCCTCATGCGGAAGGAGAAGTGAGGAAGAGGACATCAGCATCACACAAGGACCTCTACACCTGCGCCTGACTTCCCCAGCTACTGCCCAGAACCACCGGCCCAGGAAAAGAGCACTCCAACAAAACTCTCAAGGGTAGAGAAAAACTCTCCTTGGAGTTTCACAGCTGCCAAGTGCTAAGTGCAATAAAAAACTAGCCGTCTCACTCCTGAGCTTCGAGGCCACCTTCATGTCTGTTGCCATGGTCTCTCCTGTGCCCTAGGATGCCTTTTCCTTCTGACTCCACATGAAGGACTCAATAAAATCTTTTTCTTTGTGTTTCCAGGGTAGAGTCCAGACAGAGTCGATAAACTGCCAAAGAGATACAAAACAAGACGATAAGAATAGCATAAAAAGAGTCCATTTTCCCCAGGAAAGATTGGCAGTTCGAAATTCTCGAAAGCAGGGGATGTCACTGAAGCAGTGAGCAGGTGCTACTGTGAAAGAAAAAAACACCACCCAAACAGGAACCCCGATCCCTACACAAAGGGGTGCAACTACACACAACACACAACTCTTACTGAAATCTGCTTTCCACTCCCATTTCCAGGAATCCCAAAATCCCCAGGAACATTCCCCTTTCCTACCTAAGAAGCTACGTTTTCGTCCATACTCCCTAACCCCACCATCTTGCCCCTCAACTATTTCTCTCCTAATTTCCCCAGCTCCAATGTGCCAGCTGCCCTGTTTTTCCTGGAGTGCTCTAATACTGACCTCCGCCAAGCACTCCCAAAAGTTGCCATTTCTAATATTATGCAGAGTGCTCAAGGCAACAGTGGAAGCGTTGAGAGCCTACTTGGTTTCAGAAACCCCAATCACTTTACTCTCTTCTCCCCTTAGTATAGTTGGTGTCTCAACTTCCTCTTGGATTTGGAAGTACTTCAAATTTAATTATTGGACCAAGTCCTACATTTTTACTTTCAGAATGTCCTGTACCTGTATTTGCTGTGGTAATTTCATTCTGAACATATTTTGCAAGTTTGTGTTTTTCAAATGTAAATTCCCCAATGTGAGAGCTATGTGTATTGAGACAATGGCCTTTATCAGATCTCCAGGGTTCCGGTTCTAATTCTTCTCTCTTCCTTACTCTGCAGAATCTCAGTGTGACTTTGTTGCTGCCTGTGATTCCAGTTAGCATCTGGATGAGAACCTCCAAATCTAGACCTTCCATTGCACTTACCCCTGGCATTCCCATACAGTTTCGACTAGTCACCTGGTAGCTCCACTTTGAAGTTCTGGCTTCATCAACTCAGCATCACCAGGACAGAATTTGTTGTCCTTCAATGCTTGCTCTTCTTCCTTATCCTTCTGTTCAGTAAACGGTAGAAAGATCCACCTGAAGATCTGGCATGTGGACCCCCATTCCAATCCAAAGCCTGCATCCCATTCATCCCCATAGCCCCAAATCCAGCACAAGGCTTTTACTATGTAGTAATGTCCACTATACCTTTTCTTGATTACTAATAAAACAGTGAGGTTCTGCTGACCTCAGTGAGACATATGAGCCACTGGCTAACCTGGCTGAATGCTCCAGGACTTTGAACACCATGTAGTCCCATCTGAGACAAGAATTCATGAGGAACCTGGTCACCACCCACAGAACAAGACAGAGACAAAGAGGATTCATGGGCCACATGTGCTTGGCAAATTTTAGCCTGAACCACTTCCATGTACAGACTTCCTCACCAGGACGTAGATTCCTCTGGACAGGCTGAATGAAGGCCCTAAGCCCCTGGCCAGACTGAGCCCAGCTCTGCACAAAGCATCTCACCTTGCTGTTTTCAGGAATGAGACCTCTTATGGGTCATTGATGTTGATTCTCCGGTCACCCCAAGATACATTATGCCAAAAGGGCTACCTTCTGGGAAACAAGCTCTTATTTTTTCCCATGGCTATGAACCTCCCACGAGGTCCACTAGTTCCAAGTCAGCCCAGTTCCAATCCATAGTTTAAGGCACTGTGTTGTTGATGTGTTACTAGATTCTGGGGTCCAGCAGACACTTTCCAGGTCCTTGTTGTCCTGAACAAAGAATTGAGAATGACACACACAATAAAGGTAGCAAGGTTTTACATTTATTTTTTTTTTTTTTTTTTTTTTTTTTTTTTTTTTTTTTTTTTTTTTTTTTTTTTTTTTTTTTTTTTTTTTTTTTTTTTTTTTTTTTTAGGTTTTTTGAGACAGGGTCTCGCTTTTGTGGTTCAGGCTGGCCCTGAGCTTAGCCTCAAACTCACAACACAATCCTCCTGCCTCTGCCTCCCGAGTGCTGGGATTACAGGCGTGAGCCACTACGCCCGGCACCGTGGTATGTGGTACTGGTTGCTGCTGGGTGTGGGTCTCCACACCCAGTATTGTTATGTGGTTACCGGGGAATCGAACCCGGGCCCTTGCGCTTGCAAGACAGGCGCCGGAACCACTGAGCTAACTCCCCGGCCCGGTTTTACATTTATTAAAGGAAGTAAAAGAAACTGGGGATTTAGCTCAACAAGTTCAAGATCCTGAGTTCAATTTCTGGTACCAGGAAAAAAAAAAGTAGGTACAGAAGCAAGCTCTGCGGAGCAACAGTGGGTCACTGAGAGAATTCAGAGGTTAATGGTAGAGGTCTTTTGTATTTGGCATTTGGCACGTTGCTGTCCAATCCAGCCCATCCTATCAAAAACCTGCTTTACTTCGCAGCAGAACTGAAGGTAGCATTTTCCTACTGGCCCCAACTGCAAGGCTTGGAAACTGTGTTCCACAAGTGTGTCCTGGGCCTCCGTGACTGAGAGGCCAGGCCAGCTTGCCTAGATGGTTGCCACACTCTACTCTCCAGCTTCAGGTGGAAATTGCCCTCTATTTGTGGGACCTCCATGCAAACCCATGTCCTGCCTGGAGCACTGTGCCCTACTTTCTCCCCTGGTAGGCCTGGAGGTCCAGCATGTCAGAGTCCAACCAGACGCAGTCATGGGCACTGGGAGTTTTTCTCCGCAGCCTAAGTGCTTTCATTCTCTTGGGCAGATCATGACTGACAGCTTTGTGAAGAGCATTTTTCATTTTACTTATTTATTTTTTATTCCAGGGATCAAACTCAGGACCTCACACTTGCCGGGCGGTCACGGTGCCACTGAGCTACATTCCTGGTCTTGTGAATAACATTTTTAAGATGTATGTCTTCAGTAGCTTTTTCTTTGGTCAGAGATTAACTTATGGTGTCTTCAAAAATAAATTAGTTGACCTATAACTTGTTTATGAAATCAAGCACAAACCTAAATAAACACGAAATACCCTCTGGGTTTAGAAGTCTAGACCCTTAAAAGTAACTCTACTGTTACTTTTTTCATTCAAATACATTTGCTTTCCTGGAGTTTGAGGTAATTATAATAGTTTACTCAAAATACTTTTTATTAAAATACTACTTCCCAATTTCATAACATTGGAGTAAAAAAGTAATTTCATCTCCCTGAAAACATTTTTGGCATTAAAATTCATTTATCTGCTTACATAATGATGAGGAAAGCTCAGTGAAACTAACAATCTGTTTAACATCTTCTGCTTGATGAAGCACATTAGAACATGAATATAAGTCAGAACACTGAGCGTTTCATTCCGAGCTTGTCCCTTACTTCTCCAACAAGTTCCTGTCACCCCCTTTCTACCTGTTGCTCTTCTCCACACTCGCAATACAGCTCCACTACTGGAAATGGAGTTGACTGAGCAAGGGCCGAGCTATGGCTTATAAGTAAGTCGATACTGCAGGACTGTCAGCAAAGTTCTTAGCAAATCCACTCTGTTTATAAAGGAAAATAAGCATATTAACAGTTTACACGAGAATGGATAAAGCTTGAGTACTCAGAAACAACAGTGCAATTTAGCAAGGATTTTCAGTAAAGTCAAACTTCATTAATTTTCTTTTCTTTTTTTTTTTTAGACAAGGTCTCATTTTATAGTTCAGACTGGCCCTGAGCTCAGCCCCCAACTCACATCACAGCAATCCTCCTGCCTCTGCCTCCCGAGTGCTGGGATGACAGGCATGAGCCACCACGCCTGGCACTGTGGTGTGTGGTACTGATTGCTGCTGGGCGTGAGTTGTATGTGGTTACCCGGGGATTGAACCCTGCTTGTGCTTGCAAAACAGACTCCGGAACCACTGAGCTAAATCCCCGGCCCCCATTAATTTTCATTAAAAGCAATTGATCTATAGATTAAATGCAGTCCCTATCAAAATCCTGCTGCCTTTTTTTTGAGAAATTGACAAGCTGATCCTCAAATTCATATGAAAACTCAAGAAACTTATAACAGTAAAAACAATCTAACAATAGACTCAAAATTGAAAAAACTCACTTTCCAGTTTCAAAGTCTCTCCAAATGTGGTGATGCAGGCCTGTGATGCCAGCACTTCGGAGGCAGAAGCGGGAGGACACTGAGCTCAAGGGAAGCCTGGCCTGCCAGGCTGAACTAAACAGTGACACCTTCTCTCAAAAAAATAATTTTTTTTTCCTGTTACCAGGAATGGAACTCAGGACCCTGCGCTGTGAGGCAGGCTTGGTATCACTGAGCTACATCCCCAGCACACAAAATAAGATCAAATAAAGTAAAATAGGTGAAGGATTTGAATAGATATTTCTCCAAAGATAAACAAATAGCTAATACGCATATGGAAAACATGTTCACCATATTAATCACCAAGGAAATGCAAATGAAAACCAAAATGAGATATAACTTCACCCTCACCAGGATGCCAATGATAAAAAAGATCAACAATAACAAGTACTGCCAAATGAGGAAATTTGAATCTTCATGCACCATTGTGAATACAAGGTGGTATGGTTGCTTTGGAAAGCCGTTTGGTAGTTCTTGAAAACACAGGAGGAAGGGTCTGGCAAGGCTGGCTGGGAAATGAGCCAGACCCGTCAGTCACAAGGTCCCAGGGCAACACCAGGCCCCGCGCCTATGAACCACCACAGATGTGGGCACGCCGTCCCGGGAAGCTGCTAGGGTGTGCGGCTCGCACGGCATCCTTACCGCCCTTCCTGGACACGGAGCGGACACTTGGCCCTGCAGAGCTGCTTTCTCCCGTATCCATTTACCCCACACTTTTCAAATAAATGTTTGGCACCGTTTTTGGCTTGTCTCATCCAATTCTTTGAGGCAAAAAGTACCTGGAGTGCTGGGTTTTTTTGTCTTTTTTAAGCCATGCATTGTACTCGGGATCTTGCGCTTGGGAATGAGGTGCTGAGCCACTGAGCTGCACCCCCCAACACTCCCACTGCCCTTTGAGGACACTGGTGGCCGGGTGAGGCCACACCTCAGTGCCGTGACGTGACAACACAGAGTAGAGAAACAAATGAAGTTTCCTTTCTATTCAGATGGACCTGAGTAACACTGTCCAAGACAAATGCAGTGCGAACCACATCTGTAATTTAGAATTTCTTAGAGCTACGTATTTAAAAAGACAAACCCCAGGGCCAGGGATTTAGCTCAGTGATTCCAGCTCCTGTCTTTCAAGTGCAAGGTCTCCAGTTCAACTCCAATAACCACATACAACAATGCTGGGCATAGTAACTCACACCCACCAGCAGTCAGTACCACATACCACAGTGCTGGGTATCGTGGCTCACGCCTGTAACCCCAGCACTTGGGAGGCAGAGGCAGGAGGATTGCTGTGAGTTCAAGGATCACCTAAGCTACATAGAGAGCTCAGGGCCAGCCTGAGCTAGAGAGCGAGACTCTGTCTCAAAAAAATAAAAATAAAAAGACAAACCTGGGTGAAATTAATTTTAATAATATTATTTATTTACTTATTGTTTGTCTTATTTTGTCTTTTGAGACAAAGTGTCATTCATGTAACTCAGGCTGGCCTTGAACTCACTATGTCGCCATGGCTGGCCTCAAATCTGTGTGGTCCCCTGCCTCTTGGGCTGACGAGTGCTGAGTTTACCCAAGGTATGCACCACCACTCCCAGTTTTAATGTATTTTATTTCAATAATACATCAAAAATAAACAAAATAGTGGGGCTGGGGATTTAGCTCAGTGGTTCTGGTGCCTCTTTTGCAAGCGCAAGGACCTGGGTTCAATCCCCGGTAACCACATACAATACTGGGCCTGGAGACTCACGCAACAACCAGTACAACCAGTACCCAGCAACAACCAGTACCACATACCACAGTGCCGGGCGTGGTGCTCACTCCTGTAATCCCAGCACTCGGGAGGCAGAGGCAGGAGGATTGCTGTGATGTGAGTTGGAGGCTGAGCTCAGGGCCAGCCTGAATTACAAAGCGAGACCCTGTCTCAAAAAAAAAATTAAAATTAAAATAAACAAAATATTATTATTTTAACATACGATTGATTTTTAAAAATATTAAGGAGATGTCTCTTCATTTTTTACTAAATGTTTGAAACCCAACATGGACGCTGCCCTCGCAGCACGCTTTTGTGCTATTAGGCAGTTACAAGCAAGTGCTCCGTAAATGGTGGGGCTCCCGGGTACAGTGGCGGTGGCACAGGACCAAGGGAAGAAAGCAGGCCCTGGAATACTCAGCTTTCAATCACTGTTTCACTTAGCAGCTGGACTCTGCCAAGCTCTCCGTGGAAATCAGAGCCCACGGCTGGGAGGGGGCAGTGGTCAGCCAGCCTCTTGGAGGTAATTGTGTAGCACCCAGCCTGCCTTCGAGCCACATCTGCTACGGCAAAACTCAATTTGGATTGAGCCTTTCTACTGAGTCAGGAACAAGCAGCACTTCCTGATCTCTTTATTTCCCCCGTCATTCCCTCTATAAAATTTCTCTTTCAACACAGGAAAAACTTCTGGCTCATTCTGCTTGCTGCACTGCAAGCAATAAAGTTCTTTATCTCCAATCCAGGGGTCATCTTCTGTCAAGATCCATGGCTCTCTGCAGGTCAACTTGTTATCTGACAGTTAGGGTCGAATCACAGATCTTTCACACCTCCTTTTTTTCCTGGTGGAGGTGGGAGGAGGGGTAGTCCAAACTGGCCTTGCACTCACCATGTAGCCCAGGCTGACCTTGAACTCAGTGATCCTCCTGCTTCAGTCTCCTGAGTGCAGGGATCACAGGCTTGCACCACCACCACACCCAGCCTCTTTCCTACCTGCTTTTTCTTTTTTCCTTGCTTCATTTAGCTTGCTTGCTTTCTTTCTTTCTTTCTTTCTTTCTTTTTTTCTTTGCTCTCATGTCCACAGGACCGAAAGCATTTTTCACAGCTTGTCTGAGTCGGCTGCTTAGTGAGCAGCTTGGACTAGCTAATAACATGGAGACGCTACTGGCTGCCCTCCAACTGCAGGGTTGTTCCCACGCTACAAAATGTGCATGGAACGGATTGAAGTTAATGCATCCATGAGAACTGGGGCCTCATCAGCTATCGAGCAAGTAAGAAAAAAGCTAAAGTTGAACTCAAACCTCCTCCACATTCCCTTCCTCCATAATCAGTTAGCCACAAGGAGAACCGTGGAGTTTGGAGAAGAGGAACTGTGCGTGGCACCACCCAACTATCTATCAGGCGAGGTGCATAAGAAACGGAAGGTAGGGCCGGGGAGTTAGTTCAGTGGTTCCGGCGCCTGTCTTGCAAGCGCAAGGGCCCGGGTTCGATTCCCCGGTAACCACATAACAATACTGGGTGTGGAGACTCACCCCAGCAGCAACCAGTACCACATGCCACAGTGCCAGGCATGGTGGCTCACGCCTGTAATCCCAGCACTCGGGAGGCAGAGGCAGGAGGATTGCTGTGATGTGAGTTGGAGGCTGAGTTTAGGGCCAGCCTGAGCCACAAAGCGAGACCCTGTCTCACAACACCTTAAAAAAAAAAAAAAGAAACGGAAGGTATAAAAGCAAGGAATGCAACAAAGCCAGCCTACTACCACTGCTCAGTCTTCAAGCACCTGTGGGAAGCACTTGATCCCCTAGGCCAGTGATGGCGAACCTTTTAGAGGTTGCAGGGTTACAAACAGCCACTGCAGCGCATGTGCCATAGGTTCGCCGCCACCACCCTAGGTGGTAAGCAGTGCTTAGTTTTTAAGAGCCTAAGAAGAAAACCTTTTGCAGCCACCATCTTTCCCCCACTTTATTCATAATACTGGAGTTTCCTACACTGCAGGACCTGCTAAAGTAAAGAAAAAGCTCTGTATATCCAGCAGACTACTGGGGAGTCTACCTTCAAGCCTCAAGAAGAGATGGGCCAGGCATGGTGGCACACTCCTGTAGCTCAGCACTTGGGGGGCTGAGTCAGGAGGACTGCAGTGAGTCTGAGGCCAGCCAGGGCTACATAGTGGGTTCAAAACCAGCCTTTCCTACAGAGTCCATGGAAGCTAAGCTGGGCGTGGTGGTGCATGCCTGTCCTTCTCAGCGTTTGAGACGCTGAGATAAGAGGATCAGTGCAAATTCAAGGGCAGCCTGGACTACAAAGCAAGACCCTGTCTCAAAAAAAAAAAATTATTGGAGGCTAAATTTGACTTAATAAATCTTCCAAGTCTGAAACAGGCAATGCATTGATCAGGTTCTTACAAAGCTTTTAGAAGTTCGTAGCTTGCCAGCAAGACAAACTATGAATCTTGAAATAAATTTGTGTGTACACATCACATCTACATTGTTCCCATTTATCACCCATAGAAGCATCCGATACCAAAGCCATATGGAAAGAAATCATTATCAAAAAGCAATCTGCTTCTCCTTAGTGACTATACCTCATTAATTTCTGACTTGATTTTCTCTAAATTGTGTCATTGAATACTTGCTTGTTGGTTTCATTTCTTTAAACATAAGTAATGATAGTAATTATATCACCTTACATTTGTGGAGTTGTTTGTAGTGTTCAGAAAACTTTCTCACCAAGCATTTCATTTGCACAATGATGCACAGAAGAACTTTTAGCCTCTTATACAAATGAAAAAGAAAAATAGAACGATGAGCCTCAGGTCATGCAGCTACTATGTAGTTGAATATGGATTTGAACTCAGATTTTTCAGAACCCACCACAGCCCAATATAGTGGAGGTTCTGGCAATTATCTGGCAAATTCATGCGAATTCTACATTGTCTAAGCACTACTTTAAAACATTTGGACAGTTTCCCCCAAAATTTTCAATATAACCCTTCCATGGTGTTAGCTTTTTATTTTTAAAAACAACTAATCAAAAAATCTTCTATCAGACACATCTTTTTTTTAAAATTATCTTTATTGGTACATTAAATATACACATCATGATTGCACTCCATAATGGGGATTTGTACCAGTATAAGACACAACTTAATTCTCATTTTTTCCCATAGCCCCACCCACCCTACCACCCCCCCATATATATAAAATTTGTTTCCTTACTTTTTTGTTACAATCTCAACATTGTCCCCTTTCA
>PVIR01013643.1:0-41886 GCA_004026965.1 Petromus typicus
CGCCCTCCCACCCCCACCCCCATATACATAAACTTTGTTTCCATTCTTTTTGTTATAATCTCATTATTTTCCCCCCTTCACTCCATTACGCTTTGAGTGTTTTCTATTTCACAATATATAACATACATTCTAGAACTCATTTATGGCTTTGTTTTCTCATACCAGAGAAAAGATACGATATTTACACATCTGTGACCTACTTTTTTGGAAGCCCTTTCACTTCTGTGTGTGAGAGAAGACACCCATATTTTCCTCTACAGAGCGTACAGGGCAGAAGTGAGTCAAGAGCATGTATTAAAATGCAGTTGATAATTTTAAAGTATGTTTTATATCTGAAAAAGATTATTAGGTTCAGGTGACACTTTTGCTGTGAGACAGCATGGAACTACACATGACAGTATGCGTGAACTCACACTTCAGGAGTGGCCTCTCTGACTCAAAAAGAGAAACTATGAAGCCGATGGTCATGGAAGATGTTCTATTCACACACATACTGACAAAAAATGACAGACTCAGTTCTTAATATGTAGTCACTGAAAGCTTTGAATAGTTTTGCAGCTGCAGTTCTAGCTGGCCAGAAAATGCACATAATATAACCTCATGTATACCCTCCTGCAAACATATTTCACACAGACGAACCTTGTCTTCTTGTAGACATCAGACTTGCTAATCTAAGTGCACAGAAAGGCAGGAACTCATCTAACAATGACGTGTAATAGAATTTCAACTTCGATAAGGAAAAACATTTTAGACATCTGTATTTCAAAATATTTTAAATCTTTCAAAAAGTTATATAGGTTATTTAAAAAATCATTGCAAAGCGGGGGTGACACACTCATGCAATTCCAGAATTTGGGAGGATTAGACAACAAGGTAGCAAGTTTAGGACCATTGTGGCCTTCCCAGTAAGTTTAAAGTCAGCTTAGAATTCATATTAAGACTGTTGCAGAAATAAAAAAGGAAAATATTATTATGAAAACTATGAATATTTTCCAACTCAAGTGACAAAATATAATAATGGTATTTTAAAAATAAAGCATTTTTATTTATATTTAACAGAAAAATAAACAAAGTTTGAAAATATGTAATTGAACTAATTGATCAATTCTTAGGTCAAAAGATAAAATGAGTAAGTTATTCAAATCAAAATGAGTGAAAAAGCCTAGATGATAAAGAGACAAATGATCTCCAGGAGAACTTTGTAAAACATGAAACCTAAGTGAAAATACTGAATGAAATTTCAATTAATTGACTTCAATTACATTTTTTAAAAAGCACATTTGAAGGCAACATCCTTATCCCCAACAGGTTAGAGGACATTTCATAATGGTTAAGCATCTAATGATTGGAAAATATTTTGAACATGAATGTTGATTTATTAAGTTTCTCACATGCTGAAACAGGAGCATCAAATCTTATTGCCCAGTGCTAAGCTGCGAGGGAGAGGTGGAGGCGGGCTGCTCCTCAGATGCACACTCACAGCCTGTATATGTTGCATCCTCCAGAAAACAGCCGCGAACGTTCTGCAAAAGAAAGCAATAGGAAATCCCTCTTCCTCCAGACTTCCTGTGTCTTCCGGATCTTTCACACCGTACACGCCATCTCTAAATTACTCGTTGGCTTGCTAACACGAAGCATTCAGATCATTTGGCTGTTTTCCTTCTGGATTGAAGGAGTCCACTTTCCAAACATTTTTTAGGAATATTTATGTCATACCCTTGCAAAATAATGTGTAAAATAATAGTCTGTTGTCCTCAGAAGGCCTAACTTTCTATTCAAACGACTTCCTTTTCTCCTTCCTAAGTCATCCCTCCTCTCCTTCAATTATTTTGGTATATTGTTCCAGACATTATGATAAATGTTAGAAATATATAGAAGTGAAAATATATGTTCACTTTTCTGCTAAAATTATCAGAATAACAGAGATTTCTTTTGTAAAAAATATCATAACAATTAACAAGTTAAAACATCATAATGTATAATATATCCCTACATTTTACAAATAAATAGCATTAACTTTTCTTCATAAGGAATATTTTGGATATCTTCTCACATATTAATTACTGTTTCTAAATTTACAATGTACTTTCTGATTATATATGTAAAATTTTAATATGTGAACACTACCAGTAATCAAGGGATCAAACATATTCATTTAATTATGATCTTTTCCTTCGAGATTGTGACAAAAACGATCAACTTATGCAATAGTTGGAATCAAATAAGTATTGTAGGAGGCTGTCAGATTTGACAAAGTTGCTGTTTTAGAAAGTTGAGGTGATAATTGGAATGTTGCTTGTAGGCTCATAGGATGCCTAGTAATACATGAATTACATCAATTATCTGTAATAAGAATAGTGGAGAAAGAGGCATGGAGTCGACCAGAGGTAATTTACATTGCATGAATCAACTGTGCCTTTGGCTCAAAGCAACAGGTTTCATGATTATATAAACAGTTACCAAATGAACTGAAAATATGAACTGTCACTGACAGAAAGTTTCTCTTATGCAAATCTTTTTAAAAAATTTTTATTGTCTTTATTGGTACATTACATACACACATAAAGATTGCATTCCATAATGGGCGTTTGTACCAGTATAAGACACAACTTAATTCTCATTTTTTTCCCATAGCCCTATTCACCCTACCACCCCCCATATACATAAAATTTGTTTCCTTACTTTTTTGTTATAATCTTGTTATTTTTCCCCCTTCACCTTATTTTACTTTGAGCATTTTCTATTTCATAATATATAACATACAATTCTAGGACTCATTTACATCTTTATTTTCTCATACCAGGGAAAAGATGAATTATGTACCTATCTTTGACCTATTTATTTCACTTATAAGGATATCCTCAAGGTATGCCCATTTAAGTAGAAATGATTCAAACTTACCGTTTTTTATGGTAGAGTAATACTCCATTCTGTAGAAGAACCACAGCTTTTTTATCCAGTCTCCAGTTGATGGACACTTGGGTTGTTTCCAAGATGTAGCAATCACAAATTGGGCTGCTATAAACATGGGTGCACATATGTCACTGTGATATGAGTCTTTTAATTCTTGTGTGTATATGCCTCGCAGGGCAATGGCCAGGTCAAATGGGACCTCCATTCTTAGCTTTTGGAGGAATCTCCAAACTGATCTCCACAGGGGTTGTATGAGTCTACAGTCCCACCAACAGTGGAGAAGGGTTCCTTCTCCGCAGCCTCACCAACATTTGCCGTTGGCTGATTCTGAAATGGCAGCCATTCTATGTGGAGTGAGATGAAATCTCAATGTTGTTTTCATCTGCATCTCTTGTATGACTAATGATGTTGAGCATTTCTTCATCTGCTTCTTAGCTGCTCTTACTTCTTCCTCTGAAAAATATCTGTTCATTTCAGATGCCCATTTTTAAATGCAAATCTTTTAGAATATTCACTTTTTTTTTGGGAGACAAGGTCTTGCTTTGTAGTCATATCTCTTTCACTTACACATCCCCTATTTACCATAGTGCTATCTACTATTTACCTTGGATAAATAATGTCCACTTCTTTTTTTTTTTTTTTTTTTTTTTTTAGGTTTTTTTTTTTTGAGACAGGGTCTCACTTTTGTGGTTCAGGCTGGCCCTGAGCTCAGCCTCAAACTCACATCATAGCAATCCTCCTGCCTCTGCCTCCCAAGTGCTGGGATAATGTCCACTTCTTAAAGCTCTCCCAGCTGATATTTTTTTTCTCTTTTGGTGAGATCAATGGCTGGAGTCTTAGTAGAGATCAAGATCCTCCACAACTAAGGGGTTGGAATGAGAAGTCTTGTCATCTCTCTGTATCCAGCCCCAAAGTGCTGGCGAAACTTTTCTGCTATATAATAGGACCTACTGTGGAAAGGTCTTTGGGTTTATTTCATAGATTACTTTTTGTCTTCTTGTACCAGAACTAACAAAGGGTCTTTTTTGAATCTTATTTATGAGAATCTAGTCAGGTTCCTATAGGAAAATATTATAAATTTAATGAATTTTCTCCAGAAACTGTATTGCTGCAAAATTTCTCAGTCTATAAGAGCCGTGATCATGCTGCATCTATACTTTAAACTGTCACATGACTTTTCACAATATCAGAATTCATATGAATGCTAATAAATACACAATACACATCAGTTTCAGCAGCTTTCTTTCACTAAGTACTTTGTTTCACGTGATGTCATGAAAGACCATGGAGTTTGCAAGTTATTTATTCTATTTCAATATTAATTACTAATATCTCTAACAAGAGCAGTATACTCTTTAAATATAGAAGTGTTGGCTCAGTATTAATTAAATTATCATGATCAAATGACTCAAATTATATTTCATTATATCAAATGACTCAAATTATATTTCTAATTTAAAAGAGCTTCCTTGTAAGGTCAAAAAAATCACATTAAAATGGAAACTAAGTTTTATTGCAGGACAGAATTGAGACTAATTCATACATTAATTTTACTCTTTTTTATTATGCTATTTTCCTTATAAATTCAGTGTTCAAAATTTGCCTACTTTCACTATAAAATGTCAACATTATACTTTATATAGTTAACTGAATCTTGAAATAATACATTCTATATATAATCTCTTTATATCTTATAATCAATAAAAATAGTTTTATGTTAACTGTAGGTCTCGGAAACCATTTTAGTTTGATATTCTCAAAAGACAAAATGCACATTCTTTTTGGTCAATTTGTAAGAAAATAAAGTGAGTAAGTGGAAAGATGATCATAAGGTTTTTAGAAAACTATGGGTATTTTCAGGAATTTCTATCAATAGTAGGCTCCAGTTCACAATTGCCCCTCAATATTTTACCTACTTAAACAAGCACAATATTTCTCATCATAGTATTCTTCCTCTGAAATCTCATTTTCTTAAATACAAGCCCTAGTTCATGAATAATGAAATTCATTGAAAGCGATGTATCTATAATGAGAATTATAAATTTGGGTTCATGTATAGGTAAAGTATGTTGCATAGGGGATATAATAACAATATTTTGCTGCTTCTAATTTATAGGTAAATATAGTTTTAAGGTGTTTTATTTTAAAATAAACTCTTATTTATTTATTTATTTTAGTTTTTTGAGACATATTTTCACTTTGTAGTTCAGGCTGGCCCTGAACTTGTTATGTAGCCCATGCCAGCCTTGAACTCAGCAATCCTCCTGCCTCTGCCTCCCCAGTGCTAGGATTAGGGCGTGAGAATCTAGTAGGGTTCCTACAGGAAAATATTATGAATTTAATTAATTCTCTCCAGAAACTCTATTGCTGCAAATTTTTTCATTCTATAAGAGACATGATCATGCTGCACCTATACTTTAAAATGTCACATGACTTTCTACAATATCAGTGCCACCATGCCCAGCATTTGGTATGTGCTTACAGGAGAATGAACTCAGGACTTTGCACTTGCTAAGCAGGCGCAGGAACCACTGAGCTAACTCCCTGGCCCAAAGCAAACTCTTATTAAGAATAGTAATTTTAGGGCCGGAAGTTAGCTCAATGGTTCTGGTGCCTGTCTTGCAAGCATAAGGACCCGGGTTTGATCCCCGGTAACCACATACCATACTGGGCGTGGAGACTCACGCCCAGCAACAACCAGTACCACATACCATAGTGCCGGGCATGGTGGCTCACGCCTGTAATTCCAGCACTCAGGAGACAGAGGCAGGAGGATTGCTGTGATGTGAGTTTGAGGTTGAGCTCAGGGCCAGCCTGGACCACAAAGCAAGACCCTGTTTCAAAAAACCTAAAAAAAAAAAAAAAAAAAAAAAAAAAAGAATAGTAATTTTAAATGGATAAGTAAAACAATTTGCACATGGACATTTAGAAATTCTTAAAATTTGGAAAATAGTAGATACATATGTCAATAATCAATAAGTAGACAGGTAGACAGATGATAGAGATACATAGAGAAATAGACAAAACATCTAGTCAGGTTATGTTATATTCATTGAAAGCTAGTTAAATTTAATTATTCTAAAATTTTCTATTATTAAAATAAATACTACCATACATCTTTTTGATATCTTTAATTATTTTTTCATGTAGTAAGTGATAGAATGAACAAATTGATTAAATATCATTGAGATACAGAGAGTTTTTCTCTAGTACCTTGTCACAACAAATTAATTTGACACAGTATCACTTACAAATAATGATGACAAATTCAATAACTGAAGCTGTCTTTCAATTTGAGAGTTTTTAGAGACTGCATTGTTATTTTTACAAGTAGAAGACTTTATGGACCTTTAGTTGTAGTGTTATGTAAATTTCCCTGGTTAGATCTTCAACTAAAAAAAATGCATTTTTTCAATATAGGAACACTTCATCTAGTGATAAAGTTGTCATGTCTAAAAGTTATCTGCTCATGGATTGGGGAAAATGTTGTCATATGATGTGACTGTATGAATATTTCAAATAATCAAAAATTTAAGCATACAGCCCATTCACTGTACTGTTTTCATTACACAACGTTTGACATGTTAACAATCTTTTGCTGTTAATTTGTGTACTTTGACTTTTAAAATTGCCTCAAGAATGAAAGAAAATATTATAATTATTAAAAAGAACAATTCAACTTTACTGTTTCATGCCAAATTTATGAATTTGTTTTGATGTAGGGTTGACATAGCCTCTGGCTGTTTTCTTATTTTTTCTTATAAAAGAGAAACAAGTATGAAACAAAAGAATATAGTTGCTTCTTTAGTTCTCTGTACAATGATAAATTACTTTACAAACTTAGATGAATTTTGTTCTCCCCTAACATACACACACTTCTACATTCCACTTCATGATAATTTTATTTTAACGGAATGCATAAAATATAACTGAGAAATGGGCCCTCCTATGACATTCCTTTACCTTCATGAAATTTTCATTTGTTAAGAAAGACTTACTTAGACACTTCATAATGCCAAATAAAGATACACTGAGTCTGTATTGTATAACATCAAATGATCTTTCAGAAAATCCTCACCCCTAAAAGAGGATTGCTACCTGATATAAAATATTAGATGATATTTAATCTCAGAAATCTGAGCTTTCTTCCTCTTTAAGTTCATAATTTATATTTATAGCAATACCTCCAAATTCATATATTTATGATCCTAATCACAAATTAATTAGCATATGTAAAAGAATTTGCCATTTAGAGATTTGTTTCCTCAGACTCAGTATCTGCAAAATTCAGCTCCTCCACCTCACTCTCCAAAGTGCGTTTTCTTTGCAGCTAACCCCATTCTGTCACTGAGGTTTTTCCAGATGACTGTCTAGATGCTTGTCTATAACACTAGGAATTGCACAAGATACCTCTTTCTTTTTAATCTTTTATATTTTCCATATCACTGAGTTCTAGTAATTATTTCTTTAAAAGAGTTTAAATTTGATTCTTCTCTGTGTCTCTGGCTTTAAGAAAATAATCATTTCTGTCTTCTTTTCAGGTAATTGCAATGGCCTGAAGTATATCACCTCTCCTATACATTGCTCATTTAAATAGTTTATTTAATTTGCTACTTTAACAGATTACCAGAATACTGATTTTTAAAATACATGGCTCACCAGGCTTTAAATAATTGCTGAAAAATATCTACTCTTTTACATGTTTTAAGAACACATCTAATTTTTTAAAATTAAAACTTGAATGATTTACAGGAAGATGGATGTACCTTGAGACCATAATGTTAAATGAATCAAACACATAAACTTAAATATTTTGTGATGTCTATTAAATAAGAAACCTAAAATATAAATAAAGAGGAACGTAAAAGATAGATGATAGAGAAGAGAGATAGATCTATTGAGAAAGAGAATCAAGAGAGGATGGAGGCGTGAGGAAGGGGAAGGGAAAGGAGTGAGAAAATGTATTAAGACACATTACATACACATACTAACTCTACAAAAGAATCATAAGCCCTATATACTCTAAACACATACTAATATACTAATAAAATTTTTAAAAGGTAAATAATTGAACATGATGTAATAGACCTGTCTTAAAGCAGTTTCATGATTTCAAAAAATAATAGTGCTCTAACAACTTTATAAAACTAATTTATTATGCTTGATTTTAGCCAAAAGGCAAAATAAGTAATAAAACTAATATGTGTTAAAAAAATACAAGTAACCCTATAATTAACCATCAGGGACTTTTTATATTTTATAATTCTAAAGGAAAACAAAAGAGAAAGTCTTGAGTTTTTTTTTTAATAGTACTGAGACATCTTTGGCCAATATGCCTAAATATGAAATATGGACTTAATTTTCTTTAAACTAATATTTTTAATGTTATCCTATTTTCCTATAGCAATATTATTATTTTTTTATGGTCTATGGAATCCAAGCATAATTAGTCAACACATGAGAGTAATGTTTCCATAAGTTTTAAAGGCAATTTTGGGTCATCTTCTTGGCTAATTCTTCCATTCTATAGTTGTTTTTTTCCTTCAGTTACTTTTGTAAAATAATGTGACCAAACACATGTTGATAAACCTTGAAGCTATTCTCCTCCTGTACTTATTTTTCTCTATCTTGAGTCTTTATCCTGCTTATTTCCCCTTTTCCAAGACTTCCTTCTCAATGGGTGAAACTGCCTTAGGTATTAGTTTTGCTTCTGAGGTTTTAGATTTCACAATGTCTTCATTGCTTCTGCCCTTGTACACATACCACTCAATCATTTAATCTTTTAGGCCTAACACACCCAGTCAGTCTTTGATCCTGTTCTGAAGTTGAGTTGCATTCCCTGCCAGGGAATATCCTGGGTGACTTAGAACTCCACAGGTGTAGATCTAGGGGAACCGGGCTTCTTTTCTTCTGACTTCCTTCCTACTGCTTCTGATTCCAACATCTTGAAGGTAATGTCATCTCCAAAAATCTTTTAACACATGTGGTTCTCAGATTTGTGATTGGTTTTATTGGTAACTTGCATCCTTTAATTCATTTACAGCTGTGAAGCATAAATGCTATGACAAAATTAAAATCTAACAACACACGGAATTTTTATTCTCTGAAAATCATATTAACTATAGTGAATTGATTCCAGTACATCCCTTCTTTTTGACACTAAATGTATTTCATCTCTAGTAATAAATTTACATAAAATCAAATAGTTCTTTTAATTTAAACTTATCTTTTAAAAATATATTCATACCACACCATACACAGACATACACACACAAACAACCACACACACACACACACACACACACACACACACACACACACACTGCAAATATACTGGATTTTCAGAATTATTATTCTAATCAAACACTTATTGGTTATTAATGCAGCCTTTTTTCTATGTTTGTGGATCTACATTCCATTCTCTAGAAAGCAGTAGTCAGAAATTACTGCTCTTTTTAACACAATCATTCAGTGGTTTCTAATTGCACTTAGAGTTCTTACAATGACCACTAATTTTATCAAAAGATCCAGCCTCCCTGTATCACCTCACTGTTATTCACTAATTTACTCTGCTACCTAGGTCAAATTCATAAGCATGAAACCCATACCCAATATCAGATAAAGACCCCAACCTACTAGAGGTCGGGTGAGCCCTGTACCACTGTATGATCAGAAGTTTTAACTTTTTATTTTCAGATATCTAGCAAGTTATATTATTTCATTTCTTTTTTTTTAAATCTTTATTGGTACTCTACATATACACATCATGATTGCACTCCATAATGGGAATTTGTACCAGTATAGGACACAACTTAATTCTCATTTTTTCCCATAGCCCTACCCACCCTACCACCCCCGTATACATAAAATTTGTTTCCTTACTTTTTTATTATAATCTCAACATTTTCCCCCTATATATCATATGCCCTATATCATTTATTCCTACATTTTTACATTAAATGTAAAATTGTAAAATACAGATCATAATAATGTTTTTCACAGAATTTTATAAGGAAATGTGGGTATCAGATGGGAAGCCTGAGGCCTAATTGGCCTTCTCCTTAAGCCCTGAGAAAGGAGAAGGCATGAAGCACATGACATGCTTCTGGGAGAAGTGAAAACACCTGAGGTTGAGTTGTTTACCCTAAGAACCACTGTGGAGGGCGGGAGACAGATGCATCCAGTGAACCCTAATGCTCGTGTCCTGTCTGAGTGAATAAAGCCAATGTGTGCCAGTCATTCGAGGGTCTATGTCAAAGGGAGACAAGAGCCCACTGGCCCCCAGATCTGAACATTTTTTTCTCTTTATTTTTCATCTTTGTCACCACTTGGTCAAGTTTAAGCTCATTTTATACACTGATTCCTCCGAGAAGTAAATTCATAAATATAATAACTTTAACAAGAACATAATAAATACATGCTAAATGTTTGGTATAAATTTGCTAACTATGTAAAATAAGAAGATTTATTTATTGTATATTTCTTTGGTCATTGTGACACAAACAGATAATCAATAAAAAAGTCAAATTTAAAATTTTAAAATATTATATATAATATATAATGATTTTGTTTAAATGACTATCATATAATATTTCTCATGAAAACAAAACAAATGTAGAACATAGGAAGTCATGACTATCTTAAATTGTTTTTTTACTATATCCACATATTAATCACTATGTTAAGACAGCTTGTGTATTGCTGTCTTACTAGGCAAGGGATAAGAAATTATCAAACTCTAGTTCATGTAAAGTATTTAGAAATGACTATGTCTTCCTCTGAGAGATGAATGGGAAATGAGATTATTGTTTGGAGGAAAAGGGATCCAGAAATAGACACAAATATCCTACTTAACTGATAGTTTTCCCTGAGAAATAACATATCCCAGAGTTAACAGGATATTACGGTTTAAATCTAAAATGTTCCCCTGTAAGACCCCACTTGACATAAAAACAGCCATTTTGTTAAAAGCCTCCACCTTGTATCCTGTAACCTTCCTGTGGACACAGAACTTGTCTTCTTGTGAACTGTCTACCCAATCTATGTGCACAGCGCAGATTATGTTTTTAGAACATACTATTCGATGGTAACCAATGATGTAATCCTTGCTATTGGCTTCTGTAACAACTCGCTTCTGCACTTTAACAATAGAATGACCTAATTGTTCCTGCATAGAAACCACCTGGGAACAGGTGGGGGGGTAGTGGATTTTCCCTTTAAATAGTGTGCCCCAGTTTACCCATTTGCTTTCTTCCACACGGCAGGATGGCCCTCAGCTGAGTAATAAAGCTCTTGGTTGGACTTTAAGATCATGTGTGTCCTGAGAGATTGTCTCTGTGGACTTGCACCCAACACCCTAAAGTTCTAATGTGTCAGGAGACCAATATTCATACCAGTGGGTAAATCTACTGATACATATACTGCTGGACGTTGGGTGTGATCAGAAAACGTGGACCATTGAATGTCACAGACTGTTTCAACCATCCTTACTCTATTCTTTCCGTTCTCCTTCCTGGCCGCCATTGAACCACTCTCTTCTGCCATGCCCTTTTACCAAGGTGTGTCTGACACAGACACAGACAACCATGGCTTTAAATTGTGAGCCCAACTAAACCTCAGAAGTTCATTATGACTATCAAATATTTGATTTGCCAAAAAAACAGTAGCTAAGAAAGATTTAGATAATAGTAAAGTACGTAAGTTGCCCTCATTAAAAACACCTAAAAGTCAGGAATATCACAGGCAATCAGGAAGGATGAGGCCCTCAAAAGAGTCAATGGAGAAGACAGTGACACATTACAACTGTGGCTGGAGGGACATTCATTGAAGGTCAGGCTTCAAGACAAAGAGAAATTACTACAGCCACATAATGCCCCTAGGAAAGAGCAGCAGTGATTAATATTCTAAATAGACATCAATCATCTTGAGTGGCAGACCAAGATCTCCCTAGTCCAGCTGGTCCTACTTCAAAGTTCTTGTATGCTTATTACTGACTTGATTCCCCATTTGATTCCCATTTTATTCATGTTACCTAAGCAAGTATACTCATAATCTTATTAGTTTGCCATAGTTTGGTCCCACCTCATACCCACCTTATGATTTTCCACTGGATCAATTTTAACTACTTGATCATATTTATCATCTTATTGGCTAGTTTTGTCTCACCTTGTACCTGCCTAACCTTTGACTTTGCTTTATGAAAATTCCTTGAGAAAAGAGTCCACAGCCCCTCATTCAGGAATCAGTTGAAGGCACTCGAATAAATAAAGATTTCATAAAACAATAAATCAATGAGAGATCTAAACTCCAAACAAATAAAAAGAAATAACATACTTTTTTAGCGATGTCACAATTTCATACACCCCTGGAAATGGAGTGGCACATTTGTCTTAAATGTATCACTATTCAACTCTACAACTTACATGACTACTTTTCACATAATTGTATCTTCTCATTACTAAAGTATTCATTCCTGAAAAAACACATTTAACTATTTTCAGGTTCCAGTGCATTAATCTACAAAACACCGGTGATAGATGCTTTGCTTACACATAAAGTATACTAGAGCTATCACCCTAACTCTATCATAAGTTAATTTTTATTTTTAAAATATTCATTATGAAAGGAATTAGAAAATATAATTTTTTTAAAAAGTTAGTAAGACCTACATAAAGTATATGTTACATTTAAAAGTGTAATATTTCATGCATATAAATTTACATATTTATTAGTTTTAAAATGTAATATATTTTGACAGGAATAATTTTTAGTTACCTAGCAGCAATCATCAAGGAGAGAATCAAAGCAATCATTCTTTTCTCCCCAAATGAAAGAATTAGTCAAATTAAAAGAAATACATTAATTTCTTGAAGTGATCAAGAAAAACAGAAACAGATATTTAGAAATGCGGGTATAAAAATAGCATTCAGTGATTTTTAAAATTGTTTTAGTGAAGGCTATTGGCTATAAGTATCAAAGGAATAGTTTTACCTCATGTTATTCTGTCCAAATCTCAAGTGCCACATACCCCACAAAGGATCTTAAGGCCAAAGCATTTTTCCAATTTATTATATAGTATTATTTGAATTATATAGCTATATGGATTTAGCTTAATACAGAAGAGTGGTTGGGGAAAAGGATCCAACTAGTTCTCTGAAGGTGTATATAATATATAGAATGGAGTGATTTAACATGATTTACAGTCAAGAAATGTGGAGGAAAAGGTCACTGTCAGGTCCTATGCTGTAGTTCAAACAATTAACCTATAGGGGGGATTGATTCATACTAGAACAATCTCAGTTATTATCAATACTGACTTCAAAATGCCAGTTATTAAATCTATGAAAAACAACTGGTCATATGGACTATTAGACTGAATATTTAAATAAATCTTTTCAGGGTGATATTGAGATTTACTGGTGAACTTTGTTAGTGTGAAAGAAAGCTAACCAAAGATATAACAAGCGAATTAATAATTCAACATAATAATCACTCAACAGGAGCAGAAGGATATTGATGAGAAAGAGTTCACTTAGGATTACATATTGTGAAGTATCTTGTCACTTTTAACTACTTTTGTAATTTTTCACATATTTCACTAAAACTCAAGTACCCAAATGCTAATCATGTGGATTATGACAATACAGAGGTTTATGAAATCCCTGAAAAGTTAATATCCCTACCCCAAATGGCTTTGGGGCCAAGATGTACTTTAGGCTGACATTCTATGTAGTCATTTATATTATAATGAAATGGGCTTGCAATGTATCTAGGGGACCAGAAGAAAATCTTGATTTTTTTTTTTCAGAATAACATTCTTTTATCTCTTCTTGTGCCCTTATCTTCTAAGGTTACTTAGCTTGTCAGTACAATAAATAACTTCTACTTCCTGCTAAGTCATGCTCAGTAGGTGCTTAGTAAGGTCACAAAACTAAAGAAACAAGAGCACTAGGCTGAATGGAGACACTTTTATGAAAAGGCAGAAACATTGCGAAGAAATAGATAAACTCAGTCAGTGTTAGTATTTTACAAACTATTCTCATGTACCATTAATTTAATAAAATACTTTTATCCTGACCCAAACCCTTTTAAATGTGTCATATTTGAGAAGTTTAGAAAGTCTTTATAAGCAAACTAATTCGAGGTATAATTTTGCATTCAAATGATTAGTTCAAAAAATAAATTCCTAACTCAGTTAAGTGAGTCTGAAATGTAGTATTTGATTATTATGGTCTTCCTATCATTTAATTCCTACTAAGCAGCTGCTGAAATTTGTGTTTTGCAAATTATATTTTGGGAAATCATGATTTGGTTTAAAGAGTTGAGTATTGGTTTTTCTCTTCTGAATTGAACAGTAACAAGGGTAAATATGATATTTCTAATTTTTATTTAAATTCAAAACTTTATTGGTACATTATGAATACACATCATCATCACATTCAACATTGAGAGTTTGTACCAGAATATGACATGACTTGATCCTCTTTTTTCTCCTTTCCCTCCACCCTGAAATCCCCCAACCCTTATATACATAAACTTTGTTTCCTTTTTTATTATTACTATCACATTCTTTTCCCCCTCATTATTTACCCCTACACCCTCTTTCCTTTTAAATATTTTCTGTTTCACAATATACGAGAATTCATTTACATTTTCACTTTCTCATAACAGAGAAAAATACAATATTTATGTTTTGTAAAATAAAACATGTTGTTTTCTGCCACACATATTCATTCCTTTATAAATGGTCACAGTGAAGTGCTTGTAATTCTGTTGTGCAGATAATACTTTCACTTTTTAGACTGAAAGTTTAAAAATAATTGCAAAACATTAGAAGACACTGTTTTGGTTTCGTCCAAAAGTTACTGTGTAGAGCACAATGCTAACTGACTGTTCTATTTTCTTCAGCTCTATTACTAGCAATGAGGACAGAGTAGAGTGGCTCAATTTAAGAAGGTGACTCTAAAGAATGTTCTGCCATCAAAAGTAAATATCTGTGAATCCAAGGAGTTAACCCTACTAACAGTGTGGAAAGTGTTTTAGAAACTTTGGACTTGTGACCCCTAGTCAAAAATGACAGATCCCATTTAGAATAACAAGGTGTTTCCATATTTACTTTATAAAAATAGAAATGAGAAAAGAAAACTAGTATGATTTTCATACAAAACAGCTCCTCTTTTTATAGATGTGAGTTCTTTTTTTTCTTAATTCAGTTCCTAGCTCAATTCAGTTCTTAATTTAGTTCTTTTCTCACAAAGGGATCCTGAAGATTGGTATGCAATACACAGTTGTAGACATCTTTGTATGCCATCTTGTTCCATAATAAATCCCTATATGTGGAGTACTCTTGATGTGAAGGACTAGATACAACTCCAGCTAATAGAAAAACTGGCACTTTAACTGCAAAACTGTGATACAATTGGATAAATGGAAGCAGTTACACATATGCACAGAGGGGAAGAATGGCTATGGATCATACACATGAGAGCCATTTCTTTAAAATGGCTTAAAAATAGAAATAATAGGGATTTAGTTCAGTGGTTCCAGCATCTACCTGGAAAGTGGAAGGTCCTGAGTTTGATCCCTGATAACAACACACCACAATGCCCTGTGAGTGTGGTGGCTCACGTCTGTAATCAGCCATCAGGAGGCAGAGGCAGGAGGATTGCTGAGTTCAAGGCTACCCTGGGCTACATAGTTAGTTCAGATCTAACCTGAACTGCAAAGCAAGACCCTCTCTCTCTCTCTCTCTCTCTCTATATATATATATATATATATATATATATATATATATATTGAAAAAGACAAAAATGATGGCATATTACATTCAGAGAACTATACATAGATACAATAAAAACATGATATGATAAGAAATAAGTAATTGTACAACTGAAGTGTTCAAATATACCCTAATGTCATTAGCTGGGTGATGCTGAAGCCAACTGTAGTACTGTACTATAAGGCCGAAAACTGATAAATTGAGAGGAGAGGAGAATGAACTCATTTCAAGAGAAATTGAGGACACATCTAGAATATATTCAGAGTATAAAGCAGATAAGGAAGATAGAAGAGAGGTCAAGCCAAGAAATAAAAGTGAATATTTTTAGCTTGTAGGTTATTTTAGTAAACAGAAAAGTAAAGAGTATTGTATCTAAATACATGATTTCAATATTATATCCTATTTAAATATATTAGTTCCCCAAAAATAATTTTACCTTTTCAGTATTTTAATTATAAAAAAAGTATTTCAACTATCCAAATACTTTAAATATTGAAGGAAAAAGTGAGCACTTACTTTTCAAATAGCCCATCAATATCACTTGTGAGCTAAAAATAATTAATGTAACAACAATCCTATTATTTTATATATTCTTTAATATGAATGGGGAAATTTTAATTTGTGAATCAAAAATGGTCCTCTTTTTGAAGTGATAATTTATGAAGAATTTTTGATGAATTAACTGAATTTTTACCCCTACATTACTATGAGTTTTAGTATTATTAGTCAGAATAGATTTCCTTCTGAATTTTAAGGTTACTTGATTATTAAATTAGATTTAGGTAGCATTATTTACTTTGGAAGGACAATAGGACTTAATGAAGATTACAGTAAATTCTGAAATGAAAAATACTAAGAAATTTTTAGTGTTAGAAAACATATCTAAGCCAGTTGTAATGAAATCTGCCTATTAAAATCTTGAAGTATGTACATCAAAATGGTTTACCATATCACACCCAATAGGAAATGTAGAATATTTTTCAGGACTTCTTCAGAAGTTTCACTCATTCCATTTTCTGATCATTGTCACACTCAGATTTCCTAGTTACTCTGTCATTTATTACCAATAATTAGACCATCAGTTCCTGAAATATGTGTGAATAGATTTGTATCATATGTTCTCTTTTGTGTACCATTTATTTTACTGGGATGCCATAACAATTTATATAATCTGTATAATGGGATTCCATGTTTTTTATAAGTATATAGTATTCCTGTTTGAATAAACCAGCATTTCTCCATTTTCTTGAGCACACATATTTGCATATTTTTTGGTTGGAAAATATGAATAAACCTCTTGTGGATATTATCATTTAGAAGTTATTTGATATCATAGACATGATTTTTTTTTTTTTACTTCGTTGGCATTAGCATTAGAATTTTGTTCATTTTGTTTTGTTCGTGTTAGTAGGTGTTGAGTCTAGGGTTTTCATAATAAACTACATCTCCAATCCTCTTATTTTTTTATACTGAATTAAGATATTGCTAATTAGTACAGGTCCGGCTTGAACTTTAGATTTTTCTATCTCCCAGAATGCTGGGGTTTTAGGCACGTACTCTATACTCACTCAGCTAGAAACTAGATGTTGTTTAAATAATTGGACTCACCTGTGTACATTCTGTGGAATTGTGTGTACACAAACGTGCTAAAACATTTAAAAACACAGAGCCCATCACCTTTGTCTTTGAAGTGTGATTTAAAATTAAGAAAATTTTATCATTTCCTTCTTTTTTTTTTTTTAGGTTTTTTGAGACAGGGTCTCGCTTTTGTGGTTCAGGCTGGCCCTGAGCTCAGCCTCAAACTCACATCACAATCCTCCTGCCTCTGCCTCCCGAGTGCTGGGATTACAGGCGTGAGCCACCACGCCCGGCTATCATTTCCTTCTTGGAAGCAAATAATCAACTATACCCTAGGCAGTAGCTCTGATTGCCTTGAGAGAGAAGGGTTATAGCTGATGAGATGATGCATCTTTGACTGTTCGATTTTGATTGATCATTTTAGCTCAAACTTATATGATCTACACTCGGTCCTTCCCAGATAAGTTTATTTCTTCAAACGACACAACCTACAGAACCGGACACTAATCCTTGATTCTCTTTTTATTTATTTAAATTATGGTCACCTTTACCCGCCTTCCTAACTAGTTGAAGTGTGATCACATGAAGAACTGAATGGCAAGAGAGAATTTTGAAGAACAGAATTTTATTTCTGAAAAAACAACCACCAAAACAACCAATACAAAACAGAAACTCAGAATAAAATTGATAGAACCCCCTGGTAAGAAAGAGTGTGTGCATCAGTTTGTTCTGTTATCTTTGCTATCCTCCTTCCAGTCTTCATTTCAGTCAGACTTGGTGTAATAATTCAGAGATCTGAGGTGGCAGAAACAAGATTGCAAAGTGGATTCATAGTTTGCCACTCCAAGGGAGTCATGCCTGACATGTACAACAGCAGTAAGTACAAGGACACTTCTCTATGAAATATATTTTGGGTAACTATCACTAATCTTCTTTTGCTGGGAGGGGAAACAGGTAGTTAAAAATGTTTCCTTTTTAAAAAATTTCAGCCCCTGGGACTTTTCAAAATGAATAAGGCCATTTTTGTTAACTCAATTAGAGAATATTCAATGAGATTCAAAGTATTCCTCAGATTCTGTACTAGTCAAAATGTTTCTAGGAAGAAAATCTTCAAAGGGGAAGAGGAGCTGGGAGGAAGTAAAGAAAGGGAAGAAAAAAATTTGAAGGTAAAAAAGAAAGAATGGAAACAAAGCTCATGTATCTGGGGCTAAAAGAAGGGGAAGGGAAGGGGAAAATAAGACATATTATTTAGCGGTACAAATTCTCAATGATGAATATGATCATAATGTATAATTAAAATGTACCAATAAATTTAATTTAAGAAAAGTTCCTATGGATGTTGGGCCACAGTGGTTTGTCATGTTGAGGATATTGAGTACCGCCTGTACTAGAGAAATGTATCTTGTGTCAGAGAATGCTACACAGCTGGCGGTAAAGCATGGGAAAGGTGAGTTACTGTTGTGATACCTGTACCCCAGAATGTCTTGGAATGAACAGTGAGCCTTATTCTGTCTCAGTCTTGTAGAAACTAATTCTCCTAGCTGGTGCTCTTATTTTCACCGAAGTCTGAATATAACTGTTGTGTTGTGCATGGTGTAACTGACATAGAAACTGCTTCTAATGAAATTGCCTTACAAGTTTGTAATGTCGGGTTTGCCTGGTCATAGGGTTAATTCTTCTTCCTCCCAAGTGCAAATGCTCTACATATTATTCTACAACATAGCTCAATTGGTCCAAAGTCACATGGAATCAGGATATAGCTCTTTGTCTTGCAACCAAATTATTCTTAGGAGACCTGTACTTCTTCACAGATAGTTTTAACTTTTAATAATCACCTGTGTATAACCAACATGATTCTTATTTAACAATTTAGCCAGAGCATTACAATAAGTTTTAGATAAAAGGTAATAGTGATATAGGCTTTTCTTGGCATGTACTAAATAATTGCTGTACAATAGGCACTTGGAAAAATAATAGTCAAACTTTGTAATATTTATATAAATAAATATAAAACATTGTGCTTAGGATAGTTACATCTATCACCTTTTTCTTCTTTCAGAATGTGTTAGGAACAGGAAAACGTCTGATTACTACTTGATTATTGCTTTTTGAGTATTTAATTGCAACAAAACTAATTTTTAATCCTTTTTTTTTTCCTCTTGCCCTAGAGAATTGTGTCTTGAAGTTGTTTAATTGGAAGCTTTAATAGTAAAGGGACTAGAAATGGCATTAGGATTCTATAAGGGACTAAGGAATGGAGGACAGATTCCAAGGAATAGTCTGTGGTGACATATGAACACAATTATGGACTCAGACTGGCTCTGAGAATCTGTGAACCAAAGACTTGGCTGTAAAAATTTTGGCGCTCTTTTCTGAGCTTCAGTTTCTCTCTTAAATTTCATAGACAGCACAAATAGAGCACAGAAAGATAAATATTCACATGGACTGTGTAAGCAGCTCAGAGGAAGACAGGTTAATTAATAGCTGAAGTTGTAAGGCTGCACTGAAATCTCAGTAGAAGTCCTTCTTAAGGATGCCAATGAAGAGTGCATCTTAAACAGATCAAAAAAGGCCAAGAAACACATGTGAGAGAGAAAAAAGTTAGATGCTGCTACATCCTAGAGTCTACATTTTTAAAGAGCTACAGAGATGTAACTACAAACATGTACACAGATATTTTGAACCTTGTCATTTATATCTTTCCTACAATATTGTATTAATTAGAATAAAACTAAGTTGCTGAACATTTAACTTATCATTTTATTTTCAAATTATTTTAAGATTTTTATCTAATATTATCATAATTATTATTTTCTACCTTTAAGTTTTGCCAATTCATACTGTATTTTATCATCATATTGATGTTTTTATTAATTTCTCTGTGGCACATAAACTATAATATAAAGAACTTGATACATTTTATTTGTCAAATGCAGTTTTCTCACAATTAGAAGTTCTGAAATTTTATGCTGATAATCCATTGACATACCCTTGGAAGTTCTTCACAGTTTTTAATTTACAAAATGCCATTGCCCTAATTATTTTATTTCATGTTATATTTATTATGTAACATAGCTAGCATTATTTAGGATTTTATAAGAATATTTTTAAGAATTCATCCTTATGGGCCAGGGATTTAGCTCAGTGGTTCCGGCACCTGCCTTGCAAGTGCAAGGACCTGGGTTCAGTTCTCAATTACCACAAACAATACTGGATATGGACACTCATTCCCAGCAGCAATCAGCACCACATACCACAGTGCCGGGTGTGGTGGCTCACGCCTGTAATCCCAGCACTCGGGAGGCAGAGGCAGGAGGATTGCTGTGATGTGAGTTTGAGGCTGAGCTCAGGGCCAGCCTAAACTACAAAGTGAGACCCTCTCTCCAAAACAACAACAACAAAATAAATCTAAAAAAAAGAAAAAAAAAAAGAATTCATCTTTAACATGCACATTTGTGTTTGTTTCTGTGTTAATTTGAAATACATTTTATATATAAAAGAGTTATTTACTTTGGTTCTCAAAAGCCAAGAAATGGAAAAGAATGACAGAGAAAACAATATGAGTATTTCAGAAAAAATGGATTATGTAAATGATGAACAGAATATACTAAACATGTAGGATAAGGTAAGGCAATGAATATTTCAAAGCTTTTTCTGGCATTTGTCTTTTAAAAGCAAATCATGTACCAAAAATAATTTTTAAATGATAGCATTTTTATTACTAAGTAACAATCTGATCAGAATAGCCCATGTTTAAAAATGATATTTTTGTATAACTTCATAGTAAAACAATAAATGTAGAATACCAAAGGAAATCTGTAAGTTGATTTATCATTACATACTTCATAATCAATCATGTAATTACTAATATATTTTATGTGTAAATACATATGAAATGCATATGTGAATCTCCTAAGATATCTTTAATTTAAACTATAAGAATTATCCATGAAAAAGTTTCTGATATTGAGCAAATTTATTCTAATTACATTCCAGTCCAGTGATGTCACTGTTGTCTTTCCTATTTCAAGCCTTCCCCTCTTTAAACTAAGACTTCTAAGCCAGTGAAGGATAAAGACATGGGAACAGGTAGCAAAAATATTGCTAGTGGATCACTGTGGGTAATAGTGAGAGGTGCCATTACCACTTCTAGCCGAGATTCCTAATTCCATTCCTACACCTGACTATAGGAGGCCTAGGAAAATAGAGTGAGTGGCTGTTAATTCAAAGCATATATAGCCTTTTGAAGAACTTTGCTCATGCCACAAGCTATTGCCAAGTAGCTGGGGCAGCAATTGCTTCATCAAAAGACCATTGCACATTTCTAACAATTCAGCTGCTTCTGGTTGGTGAGGAACATGATAATACCAGTGAATTCCATGAGCTGGAGTTCATTGTCACACTTCTTGGCCATAAAATGTGTTCTTTTGGTAGTGGTAATGTTGTGTGGAATTCCATGTTGGTGAATAAGATATTTTGTGAGTAGATGGATGGTAGTTTCAGCAGTAGCATTACACACAAGAAAGGCAAATCTGTATCCAAAATAGGTATGTGTTCCCATATGAACAAAGTGCAGCCTTTTTCCATGAAGGAAATAGTCCACATATAAAACTCACCACCAGGTTGCAGGTTGGTCACCCTAGGAAATGGTGCCATATCCAAGACTCTGTGTTGGTCTCTGCTGCTGGGTATTGGGCATTTAGCAAGGGATGAGGCTAGATTGACCTTGGGAAGTGGAAGTCCTTCTGCTGAGCCCACACACGGCCTCCATCTCTGCCACCACAGTCACTGTTCATAAGCTTCATTGTGTGAAGAATGAAGTTGACCACTGTCTATGGAGTCATTTTATTCATTTGACTTTTAAAATCTTCTTCTACAGAGGTCCCTTTGTGGTATTGTTCATGTCATATGGAGAGGCCAGTCCACATTCCTCTTCCCCAAATTCTCTGTTACAAATTTTCAAATTACACTCTTTCTAAGCTTCTCATCATCTGGTCAGGCCATTGGCTACAAAAATGAATCAATATACAGTTGCACAATTGGCCATTTCTCCTTCCAGAAAAATGTACTACCTTTTTGAAATTCTTCCCACTCCAAAATTTTCCCTTTACTGCTGTCTTTCAGGAATTCTCTGGAAAGGGGCTGCAATGTAGAAGCTGTCCACTTGCAGACATTGCGCACATCATGTGAAGAACCCTCTATAAAGCAAGCCCTAGTCTTTCCTTCCTGTGGCAAGACATTATGTGGTACCTCCTATGAAATCATAGTATACATTGGGAAGGAGAAGGCAATATAGCCGGAGTAGGAATCATGATCATCTAGGGAACTTCTTCATGTAATTTACTTGTACCCTCTAGAGCTACTCTGTATCAATTACATATATACATTTCATTTAGTGGCAGACCGTTACTGTACCGGGCCAAACTTATGAACTGATGGATCAGATAATACTGCTATCTTGATAGACAACTCAGGTCACATAGTAACCAGGTGTCCGAAGGTCATTTGGTTTCCGCTAAGGCCAGATACAGGCCAAGAGCTGATTTCCAGGGGAGAGTAATTGTTTCCAGACAATAGCAGGGCCTTGCTACAAAATGCTAGAGGCCTCCACTGTGAGTCACCTCTGGGGCTTCCCAGAGACTCCACACAGCACCTATGTGTTCCATTAATACTTCAAATATCATTGGATTTGATGTGTTATATGGTGCCAATGGCAGAGCAGCCTGAGCAATAGCGGAGATCTGTCCCACAGCCTCTCCTCTTTCTGCACCACCCTCAAAACTAGCAGCTTTCTGATTCACTCAGTAAGTTAGCTAGAGCAAGACACCCAAGTGAGGAATGTGTTGCCTCCAAAATATAAGCAGGCCCACTAGACTCTGGGCCTCTATATGGGTGTAGGGAAGAGCCGAACAAATTACCTTTGCCTTAGGAGGGATAGCTTTACATATCACACTCCACTGGACTAAAAATTGCACTGAGGTACAAAGACACTGAATTTTCATTCAATTTATTTCTTATCCTCTGGCTCTCAAATGTTTTACAAACAAATCTAGGGTGCTGCTAACTCCTGCTCACTTGACCCAAGCAACATAGTATTCTCAGTGTAATAGACCAATGTGACATATTGGGGGAGGAAAGGCAGTCAAAATCCCTATGAAGTAAGTTGTAATACAGGAAAGAGTTAATATAACTCTGAAGTGGGATGGTGAAGGTGTATTGCTGGTCATGTATGCTAAAAACACATCATTTATGATTGTCCTCATGGATAGATACAGAGAAGAAGACATTTATCAAATGAGTGACTGCATATCACATACTAGCAGAAATGTTAGTCTGTTTAAGCAGTGAAACCACATCTGGCACAGCAGCTGTACACAGACTCATCGCTTGATTTATTTTCACCTTTCTCTAGAACCCATCTTTTTTTTTTTTTTAAGACCAAAAAGGAGAATCAAATGGAGATGTTCTGAGGGATCTCACTCCCGCATTCTCAGGTCCTTGATCGTGGCATTAATCTCTGCAGTCCCCTCAGAAATGTAATACTGTTCTTTGTTTACTGTTTTGCTAGGCAAATGCAACTCTAACAGCTGAAACTGAGAGAAGGAATACAGGATTGATTTGAGGAGCTACTGAACTCACTGTGATTTGGATCTTTGTTAAAGCTCCATTGATCATGTGACTCCACACTACCTGACTCTTACTGGAGGGCCGTTATGACCTTCAGATTCCCTAGAATCAGCATTAGGTCAAGGCAAGTAGTGACCCAACTGTCTGATTATTTTCTTTTCCCCAGTGTACAGTCACAGGGATAAAACACAGAGGACACTCTATAGAAAGTTGGGAGAAAGACAGGCTGTATAAAGTTTCAGTGCCTCCAGATCCTTTCCCAAGAAGACATGGCTTCCCTCAAAGGAGGAAGTATATAAAAACTGCTGCAAATTTGGGGTCAGGTTGAGTGGCAATGATTCCTTTTTACCACAATTTGAAGGAGATTCTTATTCATTGGCCCTGCAATTTTTTCAATTATATATATCTAGTAAAAATTTTGTAGGCTTCCCATCTCTCTCACTTTTTGCAGTTCAATGGCTGCTCAATCAACTCCACAGGCCTACTCAGATCACACTATTCTCATCACAGTTCTTCCTCTGCTGCTATTGTGGTAGGTGTGGGCAGCCTGCCTTTGGTGATTAAGTGTTTCCACTTGGTCATGCCACTGTGGGATCCAAGCCTATTGCCCTTACATGTCCCAATGGAGTAACCATGGTCTCCACTGTAAATTCTGGCAAGAACAATGGTGGGATTCTTCAGATATCCCGTCCTCATCTTAAGAATCCATTTCTCATGGTGTCAGCAAATGTTGTATTTCCTGGATCACCCTAGCATGAATGATTAGGTTTAACATGACAGAGCCTTTGCAATATTCCAACATCCCTGTTGGAATTCTTGATTCTCTCATTAACAGTACAATGGAATCTCAGATAACTCGAACTCATTCTTTGTGGATCATATCTTCAGCTGTCCCTCAGATAACCAAAGTATCAACATTTTTACTCCCTGAGCTGCAACATTAAACTCAAAACCTGCATAATGGGCTGATATCCACAAGCTCTGCTTGATCCAAGTGTATACTTTTACCACTGTCAACCCACATTCACAAGAATCCATTCCGACATTTGGTCCTCAGGCTTCTTATTTTAAGAGTTTGAAAACTCAACCACTTCTTAGGGAGAATAGCAGACCTCCACACAAGTTGCACTATATGCCTCACTCTTATGAGTCTTCTGTCTTTGAACCAGGTTACAGGACTAAAAGCAAAAGTGAGAGGTGAGAGTGGGTGCTGAGCAGTGTCAGGGTCATTCTGCTTTACAGAGGATTAGTTTCCTCCTGTGTTCTAGGAGCAGCCAGCCCCACGTAGGCTGAGTGTGTGGAAATCTTTTCCCTTGACAAAAGGAGCATCTAAGAGCTCCACATGTGCAACCTCCTCAGGACCCTCCCAGGTGTCTCCATCCCTGATTATAAGATCTTTTCTTTGCTGATCACTGCCTTCAACTTTGCTTCAGATACCATTTGAGGCTAAGCATTAAGCTTATGCGTTAGTACAGCCAGTAAAATTATGGGAACCTGTTTGGGTCTCTACAATCTTCACCCTACTGCTAAAACAGGAGATTTTTCTTTCAGGACACACTTAGAAATTTTTGACTTTTATGTGTATTTAGATTTGAGAATCTGAATGGATGAGCTTATAATTTTCCTTTATTTATTCATTCTCACAGAGGACTTCTGACTTCTTATGACTCTTTTGAGATTGTTGTTTTCCTTCACTGGTTAGTTTGGAGATGATAAGACTAAACAATTAGCAACATTATATTTTTCACTCTTACCAAAAAAACCCAAAAATCAAACAAACAAAAAAAAAAACCTTTTCATATATTGAGTTACAAATTTCTTATATTCCACAAGTGATGAATTAATATATGCAGGTAGGTCTACATTGCTTATTGCTTTAAATTGTCCAATGGAATCATCAATATTTTTCACATTATCAGAAGAGATCATGGCATCATTATGTCTCATCCAATTTGGCAACTGTAAGAAATACTAAAGCCTTTAAATATTTTTATCTTTATAATTGATTTTCTCTATGGCCATTCTCAGTCCCAAAATCTATATCTTCACTTAATTAAGAAGTAGATATAATATGAACAAATATAGAAGAATTTACTATTGGCTTATGGTGGTTGCCCACAAAATCCTGTGTGGTAGAATGAAAAGAGGCCTGTCTGCACTTGAGGTCTGAGGGAGCCAGCACAAAGCCTGGAGCTCCATGTGTCAGGAGGCCTGAGGGTGAGCCAGGAGGTGAATGCAAAGCCTGGAGCTCCTGTGAAGAAGGCAGAAGTAATCCTCCGCCTTCATATGCTTTTATAGATCTCGTGACAATTCTCTATAGTGTGGGTCTTCCACATCCAGAGCTGCTCTGAGTCATTTTAATTGAGCATTATTTACTCAACTTTATCATAGGAACTGAGTAATTACAAATTTGCATTATGAAAATTCTAGCATCTCCATGATAACCGAGTGTTCCAATGTTTACATTTGTGTCTAAATTATAGATTTGATTTGTCTTGTAAACTATTTCTTTTTCAATACCTATGCATGATGTAGACAAGTAAATGAACTCCAGTGAGTGGTGTTGGCATTGATAAAATGGAATGAGAATTACCCTATTAGCCTGTTATGAATTCTTCGTCTTTTACTGCAAATGCATCTCCAAGCAAGAAAATTCATCTGTGTTTCTCAGTTTTTCCTTTCCTCCACTTTAGAAAAGCTCTGTTGGAAAAAAAAGATTGATCTCTGGTAAAATAATCCCAGAGCTATTAAAAACTGCATGACCTACAAATAGGTCACAGATAGGTAAATATCGCATCTTTTCTCTGGTATGAGAAAATAAAGATGTAAATGACTTCTAGAATTGTACGTTATATATTGTGAAATAGAAAATACTCAAAGTGTAATAGGGTGAAGGGGGGAAAATAATGAGATTATAACAAAAAGAAAGGAAACAAATTGTATGTATATGGGGGGATGGTAGGGTAGGTAGGGCTATGGGAAAAATGAGAATTAAATTGTGTTTTATACTGGTACAAATACCCATTGTGGAGTGCAATTATAATATGTATATGTAATGTACCAATAAGGATTTCAATTTTAAAAAACTGCATGCACTGACATGTTTCAATATTTTTTTACGCTTTCTCTGCAGAATTTGTGAGAAGATTGTGAGCTCGTATTCACTGTGAGATTCAAAGTAACCTCCTGGAGGTAAAACTCACACAAATATAGAGGCTTCTCTATGATTGAGTCCCCTAGAATTTTTAAGTTTTATTTTTTATTATATTTAGCCTGTAGCGGTTCATCATTGTTGTTTAGGGTTTCCTACACCACCACTGAATCACATGGAGTTTTCTATTAAAATACATTACAGTATCCTGCATTTGCTGTCTTCAACTTTGGGAGCAGCAATTTGACCAGTTAATCTACTTCTCTTTCAGAGCCAATAGATGTTAATTTTTTAGTTTATTTTGCTTCTAATTTTTAAGATGACATAAAATATTCCAAACTGGAAAACTAAAGTGCTTATAGGCTTAGCTTTCAATCTATTAGAATAATCATTTTATTTTTTCACCTGTTGTCCATGTACAATCATGTGCCAGAAACTGTGTGGTACAGTGAGAAAGAAACAAAATGGCAGATAGCTCTTAACTTCAAGAGGAATGACTATCATTTTCTATGTAAATAATATTAATAATAAACATCAATTACCTTCAATTGGATGTGTGTCAGAATAAGAGATATATTAGTCAATTATTTTTCTAATTTGTGTGTTTCCAGAAGACATGAAATGGTTTACATGATAGTCTTAGAGGGGAAAAAATAGTAAAATTGTCATTATAATTAAATAATTAACAGTAAAATAGAATTATGTTTCTTTAATGAGTTTTTTACTTATATATGCTTCCAACTAAACTTCCAGGCAATTTTACTCAGTACAGCAAAACTCCACATCTTATTTTGATCTAATGATATGCAATCTAACATGTTAATCATGTGTCATACAAAAATATCAAAATTTCATGAAAATTCAAATGTACAACCTTAATAATTATGTTTGAAACCTTTGAAATTTGAAATTAGAGTAGAATATAGATTTGTTTGAAAATTAAAGAAAAAGAAATGAGTGTTTTAATGTTATGTTATTTACCATCATTTATATTTAATTTCCCAAATGACTTATTTTTTACATATGTATGATATAAACTCAATTTTATTTTATACATGAAATTCATTGCTTTAAAATATAAAGTTTGTATATCTAAGCAACTTTTTTCATTTTTAAAGATAAATTCTCTTTACAGTTCTATCCATAATCACAGAATCCTTCTCTTGTCATTTTAAATACATTACAGAGATTTACCAGGTATTCATTCAAGTTTCTGTTTAATAAATTTCCCATAAATAAATGTAAATTCTCAGGTGATGACAAAAATGAGAGACTTTTGTCTCTCCTCTCACCAACTTTGCCATGTCATCATTTTCACTCTTTCATAATGAAGTGGTCATCTGAGACCTTCATGTATTTTTCTCTTTGAAGATAAATGGTCTCTTATAAATTATTCTTTCAGTAGGATAATGTATATACATATAACCACTCCTGTTTCAGTCTTTGATCATAATATTTGAGAGAGTAAAAATAGAATATTTGAGAATAATGATATATGCAAGTAAAATTTTAAAATTTTAAAGAATATTTAAAGACATGTAAAGAGTACATTTCTTTCCTCTGCTCTGGGAATCTGGGAACTGCTTAACTGATTTCTTTTATCATTGCAGATTCCATTCTTTTCGCTAATTTCAGTGAATGGGAGATATTATCAGAGAGACAGAAAATGTAAGCTTTAAAAATACCCTGAAACCTGGAGATTGTGACCTGTGCCTGCAGAGGCAGCACTCTGGCCGGCTGAAGCAGAACAATCCTGAGCTTAAACCCAGCCTGGGCAGTTTACAGACTTGGCAAGACCTGAGTGCAAAGTAAAAGTGGGCCTGGGACATATAGCACACAGTGGAGGTCCTAGGGTCATTCCTAGTGCTTCCCTCGAGGGGCAAGGCATCCCAAAGAGACAAAGGAAATTGGAAAATTAGGAAATTTTAAAACAATACAAAAATGAGCTGGTCAAAGAAGTGCAAATTGTAAAATGTAATACTACAGTAACTTTTAAAGATAGAAATTGCAGACCTTGTTGACCAATAGAAGTATGTAATTTTAAAATGGAAAGCAATTTGTGTTTGGAAAAACAAACATGGATCTGCCAAGTAAATTCATCATTGCTATTCAATTAAAATATTTTAGATTTTTAATATTTACTTCCAAAGGATTCAGGATTATCTGTGGAGCTCGTGGCAAGTATTTATGTTATAAGACATAGATAACAACAGTGAAATAAGTGATGTATGGTAAAAATAATTTATTACTGATTTTTTATTCACATTTACTTTTAGTGCAATTATCATATCCATACTTAATTGACAAATACTAAATCTCAGAATTATTCCTATGAGTTTAATGAGCTATAAGTTCTTGGATATATTTATTTTTAATCAAAAAAGTATTCATCCTATAATTCCTCCCAATGCAACAGTGAATGGCAAGCTATTGAAAGCCTCTTTGCATATGTAGTCAATTTAGATTACAACAAATTCAGCACAATTCATTTTGAGCCTACTTGAACAAATACTTCTTTTCTTATGATTGAAACATAAATGGCAAGAGTTAACAAATCACTACTAACCTCTAAAGACTGTTCTGTTTGTTGGAGCCTGAAGAGTACAGAAAGATTTGTAGAAGAATTATTCATATTTTTAAAAAGACATGTCATGTTTGTACTCAGGACACTTTTTTCCTAGTGGCCTTTACTATACCTTCATGAACATTTAATCACTCATGTACACAAAATCTACTCTAGACACTGAGGAGAATAAATGAGCAGAATTTAATCCATATCCTCAAGGAACTATGAGACTGATAGTGGAGAGTGAGTAATCACAAAACTAAAACACAAATCCTGAAAGATTAGGGGAGTGTATCGGGGAGGACAAGAACAGTGGTCAAGGGCATCAGATTCTACTGGATTTTTACAGAGTACAATATGCTTATAGCACTACACCAGAAAGTACTGCTTTTGGTTTGGGAGACTTGACTTAAAATAAGCCTAAAAAGATGTAAGGTAATCTGTTGGTAATTTCATTTTATTTGATCTCATGTGTTCTTCTCCTAGCGCCTTTATGGAATATGCAAATCATTCTAACAGGTACACAAGACATAAAAACAGTGCATATGGAGCACACCTTATCTTTTCCTTCTCACAGTGAAACTATACCGTATGTAACATGCAAATATTTGGAATATGAATTATCAATAAAACATTTGTTAAAAAGAGAAAGACTAATTACTAATTCATTAGTTATGCTTTGTTTTTCTTTTCACTGATACAGGAAGTTCAATGTGAACAAGACAAAGATAGTTTATTTCAAATGCACAAATTCTATCTCTGATTGTACATATAACAATATAAAGGGATCAGGATAGTGCACGCTCACCAAGAGTATGTGATTGGTAATGCAACACACATCTGCACATGTAAAGGTAGATTGTCATCATATATGCTGTCTTTTCTAGCAAGAATAATTACATTTCAACAATATCTCAAAACTGATTACATTATAAATTTTATGCTGTTTCACTAAATAATATTTATGAACCGATGTTCTATGAATTAATTACAGTAATAGAGATATTTTGAATAATACATTTACTTCTTTGATTACATATATTTTCATAAGTACACAGTATATTAAAATCGTGATCTTCAATTTACATATCCAGAAAAAGCCAAAATAATTTTCAGTTATGTAAGGTAGGATATTAATGTATATCTCACTTTTTGAAACTCAGTCAATAAAAGCTAATGTAATGGAAATTCTGTGTAACTCTTCTCATTGCTGTTGTGTTTTATCTAGTAAATGCTTCTAAAATAAAAAGAATTTTGATAATAAATTTTATTTGTTCAGTCATATTTCCTTACTGTGACAGGCCATTTTTTCATGTTCAAAAATATTACATAAAGGGTGACTTATAACAAAATCAGGAATTTATCTTTCTCATAGTTCTGGAGGATGATAAGTCCAGGAGACAGACTCTAGTGTCTGGTCAGGCTTACAACCTGCATCCTCGCACAGTGATACCCAAAGTGGTGGTCTGGGCAAGGTTGTGCCACAGGAGCTAAATCCAATTTTATAACTACTTGCTCACTACATCCCTATGCATAAAATAGCACGAATCAACTCACGAGGGTTCAGGACCTGCCCCTGTGGGTGACTTAGGAATATCTGGGACCTATATACCAATGAAAAGTGTCTTAAAAGAGCCAGACTGACTAGTTGCACTTTGCTTTCCTAAACATTTTTACAGAAAGCTGAGCTCAACAAAGTCTATTTCAAATGTATAGTTGTACCTACAACATGAGTGTCGTTCCACACTCAGAAGTCTTGTCTTCTTTATCAATTGTCACGTTGCACATTCCAAAACTATTGTCACCAGGGAACGCATTTTCAGCACCTGAAGTTTGACAGACACATGTAAATCATAGCGAATACATTTTGAGTGTTAGACCAATAGAGACCCGTGCTCATTTAAATTCCTAGTCACAGCACTTGGCTAAGGATGAGGGAAGAGAATGATTGCAATGGTGAAGGAGAAACACCATCGATTCAGGAATGTGAAGAGTATTGGTTGGGTCCTATATTTGCAATGTGCCTGCTGAACTGATGATGTACAACTACAGTCCCCCAATAGCTCATGGAGTCTCACAGTTATACCCAGACAGTTGAACCTTTTCCTCTTCATGTTTTCCAATTCGCTGTCAGACATTTGAAGAAGTCCGTAGAAATTAAAACCATCTTCAAATGCTTGGCTCCGCTGTACCATTTTACAAAAGCAAACATCAATCTCTGCTACTCAAATGATGGTCAAATTGGTCAGATAATCACTCTTTAGATATTATTTCTTTTCTTACATTATGTTTAATTGGTGCTGTTTTGAAAAAGTTAAGTTGAAAGTGCTTTTAAATTCTTTCTCCATAAATATGCTGCCTCGTTGTCATGTAGCAAGGTCAGAATATTAGTATCTCTTAAGCTTTATTGTGCATGAGTATTACCTGGGGATTTGATTTAAGTGCCTGAATCTCATTTGTCAATCACTGATAGTAATTAGACTTACACAGGTGTGTGGTCTAGTAATCCACTTTGTATTAAATTCCATAGAAACTTCTTCTTCAAAGTATTAGGTAAATAAAAGCACATCAGTTTGTTCTTTCAGTGAGAATCCACTGTTTAGAAGTCTCATGACTCACACACACAAAAAATATCCTCAGCGTGAATCATTGTATGCATCAATTTAAAGATTTTAAATTTAAATCTTTGTCCTGCCTTATTGTGATCTCAGTAAGCAACAGTCATTTCTACCAATCTATTTTCTTGCTAACATCTGTGTGAAAAGCTCCTTCCCACAATAACAGCTTGTATGCCAGCCAGTCACACAGGACCAAGTTTGGAAGCTATTCTTACTTAATTGCTGCCTATGGAAGATGGCACTGCTGTGCGTGATGCTAGTCCATGAGTTATGAGTTAGAATGGAGCTAGAGAATTAAAACAAGAAACACTTCATATCCTTCACTTCTGCCTGATTGTTTACCATTCTCCCTGTGGAGGAGGTTGATTCGAATCACAAGATCAGGTGTGAACACCCACCCTGCACACGTTCATTCAGTAGCAGCAAGTCATCTCCTCTTCCGCCTGCCCCTTCACTCCACGGGACTGACAGCTGCACAGCAAATGTAGTGCTGCTCCCTTGCCTAGAAGAGCTGACTTCTATCTTGTGGGATATTGATGAAGATTGCATGATTCCAGTCAATTTCATTCACAACGGGTGAGCAGCGCCAGTGTACAGGCTGGTGTGGAGCTTTTCGGAGCAGCTGCAGCCATTTACCTGAACCCAGGCAAGACGCAGGGAGAGAATGGAACAAAGAGTCGGAGGGAACTGTGCAAATCTATCTTATTTCCTATATTTTTACATCAGAATTTTATTATGCCTTTTTTCTCAGGTAAATTACTGAAAAATTCACTGTGCTCATAGATTTATCTAAGGTAGTATAATTCCCAAATGGTTCATACAGTTCCAAACAACAGAACATTTATTTTCAGTGAACTGCACAAGAGCACACAGTTCTCTTGTTTTGGTGTTCTTTTTTATTTCATATTTGTTTTCATCCTACTAAGAAATCATGACCATCTTTGAAAGATATACATCAATATTTAATGAAATCCAATCATTTTTATTACATTTTTGTAAACCTACATGGCTAGCTTGGAAATTTTACCTCAATTTAGAAAGATAAAGATAAAATTTATGAGAGATGGTATCTTAAATTCTCTGTTCATCTTTCACACCAACCCTCCTGTACACACAATTCAACTAGATTTTCCTTTCTAGTTAGATCCCCTTCTTTCTCTGTTTCTTTTTCAGTGTGTACATTTTATCCAAACTACTTCCAGAGTCTATTGTTAAAGGAATTTTCTTAATTTAAAATATATCTATTAATATACTAGCAGTTCCATATTTCCACAACATTTTTCCAAGATATATCAGCATTTCTTTTCTTTTCTTTTCTTTTCTTTTCTTTTTTTTTAGGTTTTTTGAGACAGGGTCTTGCTTTGTGGTTCAGGCTGGCCCTAAGCTCAGCCTCAAACTCACATCACAGCAATCCTCCTGCCTCTGCTTCCGAGTGCTGTGATTACAGGCATGAACCACCACACCCGGCACTGTGGTATGCGGTACTGGTTGCTGCTGGGCGTGGGTCTCCACACCCAGTATGGTAAGTGGTTACCAGGGAACCGAACCCAGGCCTTTGCACCTGCAAGATAGGCGCTGGAACCACTGAGCTAACTCCCTGGCCCCTATAACAGCATTTCTTACTTGATTTCCAACCCACTGTATTCAGTTTTGCTCTATATTTTTTCATAAATATTATTTACCCACTTAGGTTCTTTGAAAGTTGTTATCCTACTTTCCCATGGGAGAAGATATGATTATATCTCTTCTCAGATTTGCACTAACTATTAACCTTGTGATCTGTTATATTAGTCCCTTCTCATTGCTGGGGCAAATACTGTACAGCCACATCTTAAAAAGAGAAGATTTTCTTTGGCTCCCAATTACAGAAGTGTTAGTCTGTGGTTGGCTCACTCCAAAGCAGAAACAGCATAGAAGAAGGTCATGGTGAGGCAGAGCTGCTCACTTCATGGTGTCTGGGAAATGGAACACGGGGGAAGAACATCAGAGAGGACAAAGCTAAGGGCTAGACATACATGTCATGGTCACACTGCCATGAACCACTCACTCATACAAGTTCAGAAGAGCAACTTATTTATCTTGTAGTAGCTCCCAAGTCAATGAAGTTGAAAATGGAACTTCTCCATAACATTCTGCCCCTTGGCAATTTGAGAGCCAAGCAACATCATACTTTATCTCAAAGAGGGTAAGAAGTTCATAATCTTGCCTGCCATGATATTACTGCCCTGCATTTAACCACAAACTCAAGAATTCCTTCTTCAAAGTCTCAAAACTCCCAATATTGCTGAAAATTTCAAACTTAAGTCTCTTCTTGAACTCATGGCATACTTAGTTGTGAACTCTACCACAATTAAAAAGTAAGTTACCTTATGACAAAATACAATGGTACAAAGTAAATATTTCCATTTTAAAAGTGAGAAATGAGAGAACTGAAAAAAGAAAAAAAGAAAAGAAAAGAAAACAAAACAAAACAAAAAGCCCAACTAAGCCAAAGCATGAAAAGCAAGGTACACACTATTGTAGCTCAACATCAAGCATCTACATTACACAGTGGTTAGTTCCAAAAGGCTTGGTCAGACCACTACTATATCCTTTCCAGTTGCTGCCCAAAATGCTTGTCTCTTGGACATCATAGAAAGAAGGCATGGTGGAGCAAAACTCTTAGTTTATTCTGGTAAAGAAGTGAAACACAGGAAAGAAAGAACATTAAGAACCAGGAGCCAGTGGCCAGATAAAGACTCCAAGATCATGGCCACCTGATTCACACAGAAAAACACAGATGCACGGTGTCATGAATCCTAGGGATTTCTCAAGACAGTAATGTTAATGTATAAGCTTATCCATCACATATGTCATAGGGTCTTTACTGTAGCCCTTTAATGTTTAAAATAACTCTTACAGATACAAGTACTATGCTGCTAACTTTAGAAATATACAGGTACCAAATTCTCATTCATAAAATATGAAAGTGAGTCTGTAGCTTCTTTTTCATTTTTAACCCATGTCAAATGACTTCTCTTGGCCTTCATTCATTCAAGCTGCTATATCAAAATCATGAAGTGTATCACTTAAAGTAAATAAGAATTAAGATGTGATCTTTATAAGTCACAATTCCCCATACCTAATGCATTTATTATGTATATTAAATATATGATAATTTTAAAACATGTTAAAAAGCAATAATTTATTTCCCATAGTTCTTGATGTTTTTATATTCAAAATAAAGTTGCTGGCAGACTGTGCCTGGGGAGCACCTCATGGGCTATATACACTCTTGTATTCTGATATGGCAAAAACAGCAAAAGAGCTCTCTTGAGTTTTGAATAAAGGCAGTAACCGCATTCATGAGAAGTTTAGCCAAATGACCTAATCAACATCCTTCCTAATGCTATGACTTTAGAGGTTAGTGTGTGGATATTTGAATTTTATGTAAGTAAAATGTCTAGTCTATTTTACTAATTTTTAATTATCATCTGCAAATATAAACACTATTCATTTAATTGTCAAACCTAAAAATCTAGCATAGCAATATAGTCTAATACAGTTTTAACTCATACATCTCAAAATAATACCATGTTAGTACATGTTATTTTTTTACTTTTATGATATGTTCCTCTTTTCACCAGAGGCCTTTTTTTATTTGTCACATCAACTTTGGAAAGATTACTTACATTTAACCTATAAAATAAATTCAACCTTTTTTGTAATTTATCCTATATCTTCAATGATGAATCCATGACTATACTCCTTTCTGCTTGCTCCTTTATGCTTCTTGTTTTACTCTTGAAACATCATACTGTCCCTTGCTTCTTTGATAAATCACTTTTCTCTAGAGACTATTCCATTCATATTGTTTTTCTTTCCCTAACTTTGTTCATATTTGACCACAAGGAAACTACTTGAATTATAAATAAAACTGAGTCTTGCTTCATAAATAAACTAAAGTAATGCAGATGACATTATGAATTTTTAATGAGAAACTCAAGGTACTTTACAAAAATAATTATATCCATGACTAAATATGTCTGTGACAGAGAAGCAAATTCCATCATTAGCATTTTAAAAATGTAATTATGAAATATTCCTTTCTCTGAATATTCCTAAAGTAAAATTATATGAATAAAATATTTTTCTAGAAAAATGGCCATTTTTCTTTCTATTTAAAATACAAGAGAATCAAAAATTTTTACATGATCTAGAGAAGCCATGAAATGTTCAACTGTGTCCATACTGTGAAAGCAGAAAAGGGACTTTGGATCTGAAAAAAAAAAAAGTAAGCCACTGAATTCTACATGTTTTCCAAGACTTTCAATGCAATATAAACCACATACTACATGGCAATTCAACTTGGGACAAACACACCAAAATAAAAATTCATAACAATTGACAACTATTCAGTTGGGAAGAATACTAGATCTATCTCACAAAGACACTTGAAGGTATATTAATCAACATTCACCTTGGTGAAATACTGTAAGCAACACACACATCCAACTCAGACAGAAGTTCATTTTAGCTCATAGTTTCAGTGGGTTCAGTTTAAGACTCCAAAGCAGAAATGCAGAGTGAAACACTGTGGTGGAGGAAGACAGCTCAGACCTCAGTGGTCAAGTGACAAAGAAACAAGAGAAAAATCTGGGACCAGGATATAAACCACAGGGATCCCTTTTCCCCAGCCATTCCTCACATGCAACAACACAGTTAGCTATGAATTCAATAACAGGCTATCAGTTAACAAGAATAGCATTGTCATCATCCACTTATATTCTAAAAGCCTGCTCTCCACATATGTAAGACTTTCAGTAGATATTGGATTTCTAAACCATAACGTTCTGCCCTTGGCTCCCATAATACTTGTGTTCACCTCATTATACAACACGTATTCAGTGTTTCCATAAGAGTTACAGAAGTCTTAGCAATTAAAGAATGGCTGTCAGGTCCAAATCCCACGTCTTAAACTCAGAGCCCCCTAATCAAAATCCAAGTTCAATACTTCCAAAGTACAATGGCACATGATAAATATTCTCATTCTAAAAACAGAGGAAAGGGAAGTAGAAAGAAATCAGACTATTAATACTAAAACTCAGCGGGCCAATTATTGCATCTTGAAGCTTCTGGTTTGGAACTGGTGCCAGATTGTGGAGAGGAGTAAACTCCAAATAGGTTTGGTTGCCCCACCCTGTGGCCTTGCTGTATAAAGTCCCATCACTCAGTGCCCCATTAGTGCAGTAGGTAGTGCTTTAATCTCACAAGCTCCCGTAGTGTGTCTCTTGGGATAATTTTCTTAACTAATGTTGTTTCCCCCATATGTTCCCCATTCCTGGAATCTCTAGTTTCCTGAGGTCTCAACTAAACCTTTGTCTTCATTTTTACAGCTACATACATTGCTCTCTCAGGGACATACCCCCTGGCTTCTGAAGCCTTCTTCTGAGATCTATGTATAAATTTTGGTGACATCTTCACTCTTATATTCTACATGCTCATAAGTGCAGCAACAGTTGATGAGTCCAGTGCTGGGCACCAGTGCAATCTGAAGCCAGGTCCCTTTGGATCATGTCTTTTAAGGCTTTTAAGTGTGTGAATGGTTGAGAATTATGAAATATATCTAGGAAAACAACTTTCCTAGGTGTTTCGATTGGATCAAAGTGTCCACGGACTCTCGTAAATGAATGCTTCATTATTTTGCACGCTTGACTCTGCAAAGAGTGGATCTTGCTATTTCCTGAGACACCTGCGAGGCATCTTTCCTATTGTAAAATCATTGGCTTCTTGGCAATGGCAATCTTTTTAAGCAATCAAGCTCTCATGTCACACATTTACAGGAGACTACTATCCTCACTCTCCAAACTTTTCAATTTAACTTTGTTTTTTGACTCTGATTCTCAGTTAATTTTTCTGACAATTAATCAACAGTACTGACATTATTAGTTGAATACTGGGCTGTTGCAAAATTTTCTTTGCCAAATTAACCAATGCTCTGCCCTTAAATGTATTCTCTAGCAAAGTCTCATGGTCTTGACAAAATGTGGATGATTTTTTTTCCCCATAGTAAAATAAAATAACCTGTATTTCAACTGCTGATAGTGTCTTTGTTCTCAAATTAAGCCTCTTGAGCATGATCTTTCTTGTCCACATTCCTATCAGCATTGTGATCTCCTAAATTCTAACAAGTATAGCAGATCAAACACAGCTTATAACATTCTGGAGATTCTTTAGCCCACAGTTCATAGCTAAATAAGTTCCCAAGGTTTCCAAAGTGCCAGTCACATACAATAAGAGCAATACCTCATATCTTTTGTACAAGTTTTCTGTATTTGTTTGCTTTCATGCCACTGTGACACACTGCCCAACAACCATAACTTAAAGGACAAGAGTCTTATTTTGGTTCATACTTTCAATGAATTCAGTCCATGGTTGTGCACAATTTTGTTTCAGGGCAAAATGACTTGGTTAAAGGACAGGGTGGAGGAAAGAGCTCGGGCCACTGTGGACATTGAGCACAGAGAGAACAGAGAAGAAAGGCCCTACCAGGCCAAGTCCACAGTGACATAGCACTTCCCACCAGGCCTTATCGCTGAAAACACAGCTATCTATGAAACTATCAGGCAAATAACCCACTGAACAGTGTAGTGCCTCATAAACCAATTACCTTATTTAAGTTGTATCTCTGAATACAACTTGGAGGAACATCATATACCTAAGCCATGACAAAATGTCTATATGTCAAACATTTAAGTGTTTATTAAGTACCAACTAAAATAATTTTATTAAGCACATTTATAATTTCTCTTAAAATTGTGAAAATGTAAAAGTCTATGAAGAAAGGCAAATACTCATTTAATATCATGCATGAGAAAAAGGTACTATTCATTGCTTCTAAATGTCAAAAGAAATGCAAAATCTTAAAGCCTATGCCTCATTTTGGAGGACTCAAAGGCCAGATTCTTTGCATCAAAGTTTGTAAACACACTTTCAAGTAGAGACACAAGGGAGATTTGCTTCCCAAGAGCAGAAGTGATTTTAAGTACAAACTTTTGGGAAATCAGGCATGGCAATTTCAACAAAGTTTTCCAGGTTGTGTGTGAGAAACAAGTAAAGATTAAACTTCATGGGCTTAACCTTAATGAATCCCATGATATTTTCACCATTATATAGCCTAATTAAATTATGAAGTTTCATAAGAAGGTTTTAGGTTAATATTTCTTTCCTTTTCTCTTCCACTGTGACTATAGCATAGTATTAAAAATTACAGTTGAAGAAGTTACAAAATACAGATATCCTCTGAGGAAAGAATACTTAAATAAGTCCAGAGTCAAGGTGAGACCAAATGAAAAACATTAGAGTTTTCTAACATTTTTACACCTGAAGCTAAATGAAATTTTAAAAGAAGCGAGAATCCCAGCCATGTTAACATATAATCTTAGAAAAGAAACCTATATTATTTAGTTTATATTGATCAAGGTGGGTCCCTTTCAGTAACAAGAATGAGAAATTATAAAGGATGCAGAAGGTAAAGGAAGACATTTTAAAGTGCTAAAGCAGTCAGGAAAAATAGATACCTACCACTATGGTTAAGATAGTATCTTGGTTACTTTTCTCATTCTGAGATAAGATATCTTACACCCAAAGTAAAAGGAGAAAAGAAAGACTTATTTTAGCTCATAATTTTAGAGGTTTCAGTTCATAGTTGGCCAGCTCTAAGGCATAGTGGTATAGTAGAGCAGCATTGCAGCAGGGAAACAGTCCATGTTAAAGCAAGGCAGCAGCAGGCAGCCAGCAAGTAATAGCAGCAGCAGCAGCAGCAGCAGCAGCAAACTTCTTTTGTTTTTTACATTCCATCTAGATGAGGCACACCCAGGCTGGGGCATCTTTATCCCAGCATCTCAGCTTTAATTAGAACATCACATCCTTGATCCCACCATGACACATCCTAGATACGCTACCTCTGAAATGCTCCATCTATGACCTCATGAAGCTTTGGAGTACATCTAAATAGAAGCTGTGATATGTGTTGAGGATTCTAGTGAAAAACAAAACAAAACAAAACAAAACAAGAAGCAAATAAACAAACACCAGAAAACATGTCACATTACTTATAATGTAAGTAGAGAGGTGAAACTCTGAAGGAAAAACAAAACAAAACAAAACAAAACAACAACAAAAAAAACCACACACACACACAAAAAGAAACGGAAATGCTTCAAAGAAAAGCATGGTGATATAAATAGTCTCCTTAATAAAATTGTCAAGTGATATGACACAGGGCTGGGGATTTAGCTTAGTTGTTCCAGCATGTGCCTCAAAAGCAGAAGGTCATGAGTTTGATTTATGGTAAAAAAAAAAAAAAACTAAACAAATAACAATACAAAACAACGTCATCCACTTCTCTCAGTGCCTCGGGGTTCTTTCACATGTTCCTTCTGCTGTTACACTGGGAGCATGATGGGATAATGGAAAAATAAGACATGGCACAACAAAGGGAAGAATCAGTGATACAAAACAGAAGTCCGTTGGGCTGGGGATTTAGCTCAGTGGTTCTGACCCTTGCCTGGCAAACACAAGCTTCCAAGATCAATCCTTGGTAACCTTATACCACAGTGCCGGGCGTGGTGACTCATACCTGTAATCCCAGCACTGGGGAGACAGAGGCAGGAGGACTGCTGTAAATTTGAGGCTTGCCTGGGCTACATAGTGAGCTCAAGGCTAACCTGAACTTCAAAAGTGAGACCCTGTCTCACACACACACACACACACACACACACACACACACACACACACACACAGTATTCAGTGGATTCTTCAGAAACTGAAGGGCAAAGAATAATTATAATGAAAGCAAATAAATGAAATCCAATGATGGTCGGACAATTTTCAAAAATATACACACAAGTAAAGTGCAAAAGTAAAAATGTGAGAAAACAACAGAATAATTTTAATAAATAATGGTTAAGGAATTTCATATTTAATGACAAATATCAAACTGCAGTTTTAAAAATTCAGAAAACAAGAACTGTAGTATCAAATAAGTGAAAAATAAAATAGTGAGTGAAACAGGAAAAAACCTCTACATGAAAAATCACAGATGTATGTGTGCACACACATACCTATGAGAGAGAACAAAGAAAAAAATCTCAAAAGAAGGGAAAGCAAAACAGAACATACATAGGAGAATGGTTAAACAGTGTACTGTACTACATTTTAAAGCATGCATGCAAGAAGAGCACGATGTATATTTAAAAACCAGAGTGAAAAAATGTCACCAATGTAGAATTATACATGCCTCAGAACTATTCTTCAAAAGTGATGCAGAAATAAATGTTTTCTAAATGAAAAACAACTGTAAGAATTCCTAAGAACTACATTGCTTAACATTTTTTATTTATTTATATATTTATTTATTTTTTATATTTATTGGTACATTAAATATACACATCATGATTGCACTCCATATGGGGATTTGTACCAGTATAAGACACAACTTAATTCTCATTTTTTCCCATAGCCCTACCCACACTACCACCCTCCCATATACATAAAATTTGTTTCCTTACTTTTTTGTTAAAATCTCAACATTGTCCCCTTTCACCTTATTTTACATTGAGCATTTTCTATTTCACAATATATAACATACAATGCTAGGACTCATTTACATCTT